>CM034541.1:59141829-59194329 GCA_020002185.1 Paraescarpia echinospica | reverse complement strand
GCTTGTGGTAAGTGAAGATTGTGAACTGAGGCGCTCCGTTGATGAACTTGTGGAAGTGTTCACAAACCTAGACCATTATGAGAACTTCACGCTCCATCTGACTGTAGTGTGTCACCACTTCAGACAAATATCTGCTTTCGTTCGCTACGATCCACTTCCCATAAACGAGGAGTGCTGCTAACCCGGACTGGCATCAATCACAATCTCGATATTCTTCTTCACTTCGAAGTGAGCCAAGTAAGTTGTCTCTGCAAGGCCTGTCTTGACTATGTTGAAGGCCTTGATTTCCTTCTTTCCCCATTTCAATCCATAATACTGCTTAGTAAGCACTCGTAAAGATTCGGTAATGGTCGCAAAGTCATTGATGAACATAACAATGTACTGCGCCATGCCCTAGAACGAACGAAGTTCCGATGCTTTCGTTGGTTCTGTAGCCTTGTGAATGTCGGCCAGGTTAGCGCCCTTACCAGAGCAGATCAGCCCAAAGAACTATTTTTTCCGGTATTCACATTTCTCCAAGCTGGCCGTCAGCTCACCATCCTGGAGCTTGTGCAGTATATCATTCAATGCTTTGTCATAAGAACGCTGGTCGACACCAAAAACTGCGATGTCGTCAGTGATGTTGATAGCACCTGACACACCTTGTATGACAGTTTCAATTTACTGCTGGGACACATCTGTGCCACTTTAATTCCGAAGGATAGTCACTTGTATATGTACCAGCCCACGTGTGCAGAGAACGTAGTTATGTGACGATTCGACGGATATGGTACCTGGAACGATGGTCGAACTTCCTGAAAACTGTCGTGCCGTTGGACACTGCGATGAGCTCGTCCAAATTGGTGAGTCACATGTCTCGTCCGCACAGTGGTCTTGTTCTCATCCCGCATGTCTACGCATAGCCTGATCTCGTCAGGTTTCTTTGGCGTCATAGTTCTCGAAATTTAATTTCGCTTCCAGCTTGGCGATTTCATTCTCGACTTTCTCCCGCCGATGAAATGGCGTATGACTTCGCTTCTGAACTACCGGAGGAACGGAAATGTTGATGTGCAACTTAACTTCCACGCCTTTCAGAGGCAGTATCGTTCCACAATCTAGGAAACCGCCTGACTACCCATCCACACCGGTTACGTGGCACACTCCTACACTGATGCCTTAACAATTCTGCTGTGGAGTGGCGGTCCCATCTACCGTCAAGAAATCAGCTTCGATCACATTGTCATCTTCCAGAGCTATGTTGGCTCTGTTCAGCTGGTGTACTCGAATCGGTGGCGAACTGTACGGGTCGATTTGGCGTGAGCATGAAAGCAGTTTGACAACTTGTTCGATGAGCGTCTCCTTGTATTCGGTGTTGACCATGTTGACCCCGACTATATCAGCTTGGTTGGACGATGTAGATTGATGGAGTCACTGTGTCACCTTGTGACGTTGATAATTGTATTAATTCTGACAATCACTGTCAGATTCATTTTGTTACCTTTTTCATATCTAACGTATTTCACTGTATGGTTCTGATTGTGTATTGAATGTGTCCATGTTCCTTGTGACGGCCGCACATCATACTAGAATGTCCCGTCTTAACACACGTGTGACCCATGGAGTACTGTGTCTAGCGACAGGTATCTGCTGTGTGGCCCCGTCGATCACTTGTTAGACAACTATGTGAGTTGGCACTAGCACGTATGTCATTCACCTTTGCCTTGGGTTGTTCTTGCCTTTCTCGCCAATCTCTCTCACGCAGCGTATTCACTCGCACGGCATCGTGGGACAACGAGCCGCAAGCTGTCGATGGTACGAACTGCGCCACGCTTTCCGCTTCTGTTTGAATTCTTTTGCGGAACTTATGATCGTTATTTTAAATGTTCTTTCGTTGGGTGAAGTAGGCCGTTAATGTATCCTTTGTATAGGTCTCACCGGTATTGCGCATTGTGTAAAAGATGTCTTGCCAGCTTAATGTAACAACTATTTCCGCTCCTGTTTATCATAGGTCCGGAACATCCACGAATGTTCCAACGAACGGAGTCCTCGCTCCCACTACTAACACAAACTGCCTGCGACACTATACGACAAACGTTTGCATGCCACCGACTATCGCCTTAGATCGTTGGTAACGTGTTGTCAATGCAGTATTATATGTAGTTTACGAATACACAGATGCCAGCACCTGACGGTCACTATACTACTCACGTCTGCTTCCATATCTGTCCTTGCCTTATCGACAGCTCTCTTTCTGTTTATTTATTCTGTATGTGCGTGTTATCATCCTTGCAACTGGTTGATTTCCTCTCTTCTTGGTCTTCTTAATTGCTTTCCATGCTTCATTCTTTTCTTCGTTTTCTTCTTGACAGTCACGATGTTCTTTTAGGTAGCTCGTCTTCAGTTCCCAGAAGTCATAATTTGTACTTGTTTCATACTTCCTCTACCTTCTATGTAGTGTGTGTGTGTGTGTGTGTGTGTGTGTGTGTGTGTGTGTGTATGTGTGTGCGTGTGCGTGTGTGTGTGTGTGAAAGAGAGAGAGAGAGCAGAGAGAGAGAGAGAGTGTGTGTGTGTGTGTGTGTGTGTCTGTGTGTGTGTGTGTGTGTGTGTGTGGTTGCGCGCGTGTTTGACTGTCTACATGCGAGAGTGTGTGTGTTTGCGCGTTTGCGTATATGTGTCTATGGGTGTAACAGTTTGCGTGTTTTCTCCTGCGTGCATGAATCTATTTTATTCAACACTCTGCCCTTATATACCGTTGAAAGTGTCTTTTTGGTATATTACTCCCCCGTGGGTATGTTGCTCCCCCACGGGGAGACGCGAGAGGTTACTCTCTCCGTAATCCTGTGTGCAAACTGCTTAATCTCGGCGAATTAGCCTTGTTATCCGAAGGTATTCATGCACGCATGTACATGCTTGCACATGTGTACATAGGTTCATTTTAGAAGATAATCTCGTAGCAAACAATACAAACACATTACCTTTCTCGATCATTCTTATTGGCTGTTGAGAGGCTGGATAATATACGCCAATGTTACTTTTCTTCAACGTATATATGTCCATGCTGTAGTTACCCAGCGGACAGTGCTGCCAGTGGTTGACAGGCATCCCTCGAACCTGCAAATGCCGAATTCAACAATACGCTGGCATATTGATTATAATCGAGCTAGTGTGTATGTGTATGTATGCGGCCAAGCTTTCGAATATTAATTTATGACTTCACAAGAATAATGTATCGCCTCTAAAGTTGCATATCCGGTATATGTTAAAATGTTTCCTCTTTTATAGGGTAAATCCTTGGTCAATACTTCGGAAATCCGGGCCCTGGTCATGTTATTGTTTAGCAACATGAAGTAGGCGCTGATACAATAGGCGTACGTCTACCATCATGCCAATACCAATGCAATACAAATCTGTTGCACAATGTTACACTATCACGACTAGGGACTCTCGATGGACATGAACTTCACTTTATCTCCGGCCTTCGTGAATCTGAACATAAAAGACGTATTGCAGCACGCGCGAGACGTATTTGTCGCCGAAACCATCGCATACCCGCGTAAGCACATTATGGTGTTGATGTAACGATGCTTAGCCTTTTCTAACATTAGTTAATTATTACTATTAAGTAAGTAAGTTATCCCGTTACGGGAAGGGCATTTTTACTACTGTACTAGAATACTACAGCTATACGTCAGTGGTTGTGTTTGTCAATTGAACTTTAAAACACTAGCAAGAAAAGATAAAAGTAGTAGACCTACTTATCAACATTTTATTTACATGCAAAGAAATATAGTAATTAGTTTGCATATTTGGATATATTTATCGGTGTGACTGGCATTGCAGGAATATAAACACCGTTACCGTTTCGTTTCCGCCTATGTAAGTCGAAATGTACGTGTTTGCGATCTGGAATCGATTGGGGTGTAAATCGTGAAATAGACGTAGGTCGTTGTACCGCGGCAGAAATGACGGATCATCGGCACAATACGCTGAAACGTAAGGTTTAATTACATATGTTAGAGGTATTGTTAATAACGAACATAAAAATGAAATAACTGTTGATCATGTGATTTACAAGAAAATCATAAGTTAGAGATCATATAACAAAACGTCGATGTCCGATATCAGACGAAATATATATATATATATATATTATAATACACTGCTGATATATTGAAAACTGTTGCATTATCAGGTGCTTAAGCGTTGCGTTTCTAATTGATTGGGGACCTATCTGGCATTGTAGTCATATATGACACTTCGTATTTATCTGATGATTTATAATATACTAGCTATTTTGAAGATCTAGAAAGTTCAAAATGGACGTGTTTTTTTAAATTTTAATTGCTGCTGTGTCCACAATCAATTGACCAATCATTTATAATTAATTTGTCGTTTTGTTCCTCTAGTCTTTCATTGATAATAAAAATCCATAACAAATGCACATAAATAAAAACAATGGTATGTTGTTAAATTGTAGCCTTTTTTGTGTCACTTACAGAACGACTGATGCCGAAAGTCCTGTTAATGTTCACTATGAGTGGGAGACAATGACCGCATTGTACATAATTTAATACATACCAAGAATGGCGAATCATACCATACAAGAGCGCGAGCCATCGAATCGACAAGAATAGTCCCTTTGTTCACTTGTAAAGTAACTTCATTAAGTTATTGCACCGATTTGTTTATCCCTGCATAGGCTGACTTGTATTGCAGACCAGTCGTTGCTG
The DNA here is from genome assembly GCA_020002185.1 of Paraescarpia echinospica. Classification (NCBI taxonomy): domain Eukaryota; kingdom Metazoa; phylum Annelida; class Polychaeta; order Sabellida; family Siboglinidae; genus Paraescarpia; species Paraescarpia echinospica. The sequence goes on along the minus strand of CM034541.1, from coordinate 59,189,620 downwards.
CTCGGTCCTCCTTCTCCTCGCCAGTCTCTCGCTGGTCTTCATACTATGCATGAATACTTTCAGCATCAATTGCAAGTGCTGCTTTGCTGATTGAGTATAACGTAGATAATGGCCTGAGGTAGCCACAGAGGGTAGCATCTATGACACACCTTCAATATGGATAACCAGGTACGATAGCATCTCTGATACACTTTCAATATGGAGACACCAGTTTCCAATCAAGTTCTGATGAATCCGAACAATATCCACGTATTGTTCGTGGCCACATTTGTGCTGTATGGCCATTCCACAAAGACGTAATCTTCCTATGAAGCAGTCATTTGAATCTGTCAAGGACCTCAGCTTTCGACACATCATCAGCCGACTGCCTTTCTGCCATCAACTCTTCCGTAAAAGAGATGAAGCGTATCTAAGAGCGGATCGACGTCACCATCTATTTCTAATGCCATTCCACCCATTCTATCAACATCCTGCTGTTGTAGCTAATCGGCTTAGACCTCTGGTGCCAAAACTCAGGGATTAATCTACGACCACACAACTAGGAAGTACAACGTATATATTTTCAAAACTACACTTTATATGTCACATTTGTCACCTTTTATTGGGTAAATTAGTTTTTTGGAACGGAAAACGGCCCCTGCCTCATGGACTTGGCAACATGACGTGGACGCTGACACAATAATGCTTATGTCTACCCTTACGGCAATTGCATAGCAATACGAATATTATTTCACAATTCTTCACAATACCACAACTAGGGCCTATCGACGGACGAGAACGTCACATTCTCACCGACCTCCATCGTTATAAACAAACAACGAGTATCGGCGAGCGCGTTATCATGTTTATGTAACGCTGCAGTGTTTTTTTTACATTCTGTCCTTTTACATTATTACCACGACTGTCAACAACCCAGGCATCCCATCAGGTGACGGACATTGTAGCTAATTATAGTAATAACATTGACACAAAATGTTCATGCCATTTCACACTAATTTGTTATTCCCATCATCTGATTGGTTCCAGTGACTTCGCTGTAACTAATCCTAAGAATGGTTCCAATCGTCAACAACAACAAAGAATATAAATACAAAATGGATGTGTTTGTGAACAATACACGTCTCGTGTGTCCAGCATCTACTATGTATATGAGCATCAAACTAGACATGTCACTGGCGTACAGGAAACACCTGGAAAACTTAAGCGCAATCGTAGCATCACGTGGGGCACTAATAGGACGACTTGCCGGCACTACTTGGGGAGCAAGCTTGTACACAGACACTACGCACCTCCACCTTGGCATTGGTGTATGCGCCATAGAGTAGTAGTAGTACGGTGCACCAGCACATACATCAACACTGGACACCAGCATTGACAACTCCCTACGAGTCGGCACTGAATGAGGAGAACAACCAGAATGGAACAACTATCTGTGATCGCAGGCATTGCGCCTCCGACTCTACGAAGATATGCAGCTGTGCCGGCCCTCACGTGGCGTGCAGGAAACTCTGACCATCTGCTACACAGCTTCTGCTCGGAAAGAGCTAAGGTACAGCGTCTGAAGTCACGACACACTTTCAACAGCCAGGCACACGAACTTATTAAATGTCCGGGCCCAAGTGAAACAACAGCACACTGGATGTCAACACAATGGAAAGGGGAATGGTTGTCAAAATCAACTTATGTACATATGTTCATTCCAGAACCATATGCACTGTGAAGATTTCGACCTCCCGCGAAAGGCACGGCCGAAGGTGAATCGCCTGCGAAAGTGAGTCGAAAGATTCAAAGCATTTATGTATATTGGGGACTATGTGAAAACGCTGCATGCGAATGTTGTGCGAACCAGCAATCGGCAGACCACATTATCAGCCACTACACTCTTTATCCGCGAGACGTGCATCGCAGAGCTCTACATGGCGACCCGCGAGTGGCTGCTCGACAACACACTGTAAGTGTAGGCTGTAGACACACGCGAGAAGAAGAAGATCGGTTCCAATGAATGCGGACTCGACCCAAATGTGTAGAATGGGTCCCATGTATTGTAGTTGTAATTTATAGGTAGAATATACTGACGGTAGTGTTTTTTATAGAATGGGTCCCAAATATGACAGTTGTATTTTATATTTTTTAAATTGGGGAGCGTCCTGAGGGTACACATGGCTACTGTTTTTAAATTAACAGTGTTGTTGTGACGGTACGCTCAAACCAGTACAGTAATGTTTTGAAACTACGCTCTAAACACCACCTTAGTGTTTTCAGCGGGGTAGTGTTTTGGGCGTACTACAGCGGCCTTCCATACTCACCGGCTTCACCGTGGCCGTCGTTATAGCTAAACACAGTGTGCATCGTGCCGTTGATGAACACACGCGTCCGCTGTCCGTCGCCGGCATCTTGCTCGTTGTCGTATTCGATGAAATAGTTGGTCTGCATAAGCGAACACAAGGAACACGTGGACCCGTGTATATACCGTCTTTTCCTTTCCGTTAGCAAATGTAAAAACAAAAAAACGAACAAACAAAACAATGTTCGATTTTGCTACGTTAAATTTGAAAACGAAAAACGAATACTGTTTGCTTTTTCGTGTTTCATTCATAAACGTTCGAACAAAAAAGGAAAAGACATATATACACAGATCCATGTTGACATTTTATATCTCGTGAGACTGGTCCGACTGGTTATCAAGTGTATCGTGACATAAAATTATGACAGGGCACCTTGTGAATAGGTACATATTCATGTGTGTGTGTGTGTGTGTGTGTGTGTGTGTGTGTATGTATGTGTGTGTGTGTATGTGTGTGTGCGTGCGAGCGTACGTGCGTTTGTGCGTCGTGTACGTGTGGGGGTGCGTGCGTCGCTGTGAGTGGGGATGTATGTGTTTCATTGAGAGTGGTTGTGTTTAGGTGCGGGAGCGCTTTGTGTACGAGCCAATTGTATACAATAATTTTTTTTTATAATAATGAGAGTTCGTAATGAGCATTAGCATTCATTAATTATGGTCATGGCGGCGTGTCTGTGCTTACGTTGTCCACTTTAATCTGCACTTGCATATCAGACACGAAATATATTAAATATGGCTCTTCAGTGTTTGGTTGACACATATCGAGCGAGCCGGTGACTTCAGTTAACGTGAGGCCGGGAACGAGACAGAGAAGACCAAGCACTCGGCACACGTCTCCCACGCACCCGCGCGCTGCAACAGAGCAACGAGAGCTCATTTACCTGTGGACTGCCTTTCAACTAACAAAAGCCAAAATCTCATTACGTATCGGGACGTTTGTAATTGAATTTTTTTACTTGGGGCAATATCCCAAAATTGTACTTGCAGCCGTATAAAGACCATACAAATGCAAATGGACGTACACACACATACCTCCACACACACGCGTACTCACACACCACACACACAGGTATATATATATATATATATATAATAAGTATTATATACATATATATATATATGTATATATAGTTTATTGCTCCTGTCACTCACTGTATCCACTATGAAGTAAGTTTATGCTAACTCATGTCACTAAGCTATGTCAAACATGGTTATTTGCGTGTCACAAAACAACCAATTCGTCAGATGTTGGTGACATCATGGTAGTAAATGCAGCTGAGCACGCGTAATTTATAACATGGTGCGCGACTGTGAGGGTTTGTGTTTCACACTGTACATGAAATAAATATCAGTTATATATATATATATATGTGTGTGTGTGTGTGTGTGTGTATGAGTCTGTGTGTGCGTGTGCGCGTGTGTGAGCGTGAATGCGTGTGCGTTTGTGCTTGTGTGTGTGTGTGTCTCTGTGTGTGTGTATGTGTGTGTGTGTGCTTGTGTGCGTGTGTGTGTGTGTGCGTGTGTGTGTGTGTGTGTGTGTCTGCGTGCTTGCGTGCGTGCATGGTGAACGGTGAACGGATTGTGGAAAAACATAGGGGAAAGACGTGCAAAATGGGCCCCCTGCCCAAAATGGACCCCAGCCGTTTGGCGTTATTGTATTATATAAAGTTAAAACGGTGTTTCATATTACCCAGCTATACAATAATAATAAAACAGTTCTTAAGCAAAACATTAATATTATTAATATACTTTTATACACTGTCAATATGATCTTTATGGACATATGTTGTATTATGATATTATTAAGTAGTGTAATATACAAGTATTTTGTCAAGTTGCATTTCCTACCATCCATCATAATAAACCCCATGGCGAGGGTATCACCTATATGAAAGGAGATCAGTCCACAAAGCGAAATTCGAGTAACAGAGCTAAGACATGCATCACCACGCTCAGTCCATACAACCGTCATTTTCGATTTGAGAACATAATCTGACAAAAATCGTTCAACACAGAAGATATCGCAAAGTCTTGAGACAAGACGCGGTCGCGACGAGCTCGAGACGAGGTCAAGAAGCATCGAGACGCTCCCGAAATATCAAACTTGCTTGATCCTCGATACGCGCTCAAGACTCGCCCGAGACGCGCTGAAGATGCATCGAGACGTAAATGTTTTGCGCCATGTCTTAGTTGGCCTTCCTCTCCTTTTGTTATCACCTTTAGGCACCACTCCATCGCTACATATGCTATTCTATTTCTTGATAAACGTAGGATATGTCCCGCTAGTCTTCAGTAACCCACTGTTCTCTGTTGAACCCTTTTCTCCTTCATAAGACTACATTCGCGCTCTCCTTTACGGCTTGAAGGAATAGCTGCCATTGCTCTTCTAAGTCGGTTGAGTCTTGTAGCGCTTGCAATCTGTTCTTAATTTCCTCGCAGAATTGTTTTGACGTGTCTGTGTTCTTTAAGTTAACTGTCGCATATGGCCTGACCGTCTTCACCGTCTTGACTCTCTTTAACACCAAGCGAATCTTACCAATCACAAGGTTCTGGTCAGAGCCAACATATGCCCCTCTGTAGGTTCGGTCGTACTGTAGAGATATACGCCATCTACTATTAATGCAGATGTAATCAATTTCATTCGATATATTATCATCTGGTGAGGCACAGGTCTTCTTGTGAATGCGTTTATGTTTGTAAAAAGGTGTTGCCAATGCTAATACTACTGTCGCTGCTCATCTAGAGCAATCGTTCACCGTTATCATTCGTATCTCCAGCTGAACCATGAGGTCCAACCGTAGTATATATGTATCTTGTATATCCATCCAGCTTCGCGTTAAAGTCTCCTACCACCATGTCACAACTTGGTATGTCGTCAAGCACGTTCTGGAGTTGGTCGTAAAGGGTGTCCTTTTTTTCGTTTGTGGCGACTTCGTTTGGGGCATATACTTGCACTACGGTGACTTTGACATGTTTGGTGTTGAACCTCGCTGTGATGATGCGTCCACCCTGTCAGTGTTTGTGTAGCATCTTATTCAGGTTGATGCCAACTCCATGGATGTGGTGATCTTCATTTCTGGAGTAGAGTACAGTTTTATCTCCGCTTGTGAAGCGTCCCTGTCTTGTCCATCTCTTCTCGCTTACGCCTAGAAAATCTAGATGGTAAGCCTTCATTTCCTTAAGCACCTGCTGCTCCACAAGCCCGGTCTGAAAGAGCGATTGAATGTTCCATGTGCCTACTCTGGTGTTAATTTTAGGGTTAAAGATATGGCTCATTGGGGGTTGAGCTTCCTGGCGGCTTTCACTCAACCCTGTCATATATATATCTGTAGGTATAGATACTGATGCATCCACATTTATGGATGTGCCTTTTCCTCTTCACCTTGAAAGTGTACCGGAATGGATTATTCTCGTCGTTTCTGTAGTAGGGTTTGCTTTTACGGGGTAGGGTTACTGGCCCTACGCCCAACCTTCCTCCTTTTTTAACTTGGCTTGGGACAGGCTTTGGCGGAGTCACTTGTTTTCGTGCGGAGCAGGAACAAAAATAGGTAACTATTATTGGCATATTGCCTATCCTAGCCTAGGACTAGGTGCATACCTTGACCTGTGTTAGGCTTAGCAGCCCGAGTATGCAATTAACAACTTTTCGTAAGACATTCTTTTGCGCTGGGATGGAATAAGTATCAGTTACCTTCCAAAGTGATGGCAGTATAACATATTAAAATAGCATCCTGAAGAATTCATCCACGGCGTAGTCTTTGAAAAGAGTGTTAGTTCGTATTTTATTATGATTATTATCTTCGGCAATCCCTTACTTTAATGACGACTCTTGGTTGTCCATTTAACAATTTTGCCCAACGGGTCTATAGCAGTTTGACATCATTATTATTTCACTCTCACTGACTTCAACTTATCAATCGTCTTCGAAACTCGGTCTCGGCCGCGTCGTGACAGCCCGGCTGATCAGACTGTTCTATAGCCAATATCCGACGTTTCCACTTATCGCGTGCCCATCTTGTACCTTGTTCTTCACATTGCACGATAACTGTGAAATAGTTGAGCATTATTCTTCAATTGACACGGTTCACAAGTTAATTACTATGCGGATGTGCCATTGTTTACGTGTATCCATGTCTAACCAGAAGTATTCGGAGCACTACGGCAAAAAGACGCGCGCAGTGAGACCTGTCGCGTCGAAGCATGGGAGCGGTTAATCCAGGGTGTTCTACACATCTATGAAATTAAACAGAGTGTATATATGCTAGCAACTAATGTCACGAAAACGGCAGTGCCCATGCCCGTGCTCGTACATGGACAAATGCAGTAGATTTTCGTAACTCGATACAATCAAAGAGTGTAGTACGCTTTCAACTACATCAATAGAAGACAAACAGAACTTTGCGGACTAATGTCACAATGTTAACTTTGGTCAATAAGCGTAACGCAACTACAAGGGTTATTCAAACTTTTGCCAACACTGCCGGAAAAAAAGGAACCTCACGAACTGCACTTTCGAGTTGTTTACACTTCAAAATGTGATCAATTGTTTATACATACAAGCTCAGTTGTTTATACATACAAGCTCAGTTGTTTATACATACAAGCTCAATTGTTTATACATACAAGCTCAGTTGTTTATACATACAAGCTCAGTTGTTTATACATACAAGCTCAGTTGTTTATACATACAAGCTCAGTTGTTTATACATACAAGCTCAATTGTTTATACATACAAGCTCAGTTGTTTATACATACAAGCTCAATTGTTTATACATACAAGCTCAGTTGTTTATACATACAAGCTCAATTGTTTATACATACAAGCTCAATTGTTTATACATACAAGCTCAGTTGTTTATACATACAAGCTCAGTTGTTTATACATACAAGCTCAGGTGTTTATACATACAAACTCAGTTGTTTATACATACAAGCTCAATTGTTTATACATACAAGCTCAGTTGTTTATACATACAAGCTCAATTGTTTATACACACAAGCTCAGTTGTTTATACATACAAGCTCAGTTGTTTATACATACTCAGTTGTTTATACATACAAGCTCAATTGTTTATACATACAAGCTCAGTTGTTTATACATACAAGCTCAGTTGTTTATACATACAAGCTCAATTGTTTATACATACAAGCTCAGTTGTTTATACATACAAGCTCAGTTGTTTATACATACAAGCTCAGTTGTTTATACATACAAGCTCAGTTGTTTATACATACAAGCTCAATTGTTTATACATACAAGCTCAGTTGTTTATACATACAAGCTCAGTTGTTTATACATACAAGCTCAATTGTTTATACATACAAGCTCAGTTGTTTATACATACAAGCTCCGTTGTTTATACATACAAGCTCAATTGTTTATACATACAAGCTCAGTTGTTTATACATACAAGCTCAGTTGTTTATACATACAAGCTCAGTTGTTTATACATACAAGCTCATACAAGCTCAATTGTTTATACATACAAGCTCAGTTGTTTATACATACAAGCTCAGTTGTTTATACATACAAGCTCAGTTGTTTATACATACAAGCTCAGTTGTTTATACATACAAGCTCAGTTGTTTATACATACAAGCTCAGTTGTTTATACATACAAGCTCAGTTGTTTATACATACAAGCTCAGTTGTTTATACATACAAGCTCAGTTGTTTATACATACAAGCTCAATTGTTTATACATACAAGCTCAGTTGTTTATACATACAAGCTCAGTTGTTTATACATACAAGCTCAGTTGTTTATACATACAAGCTCAATTGTTTATACATACAAGCTCAGTTGTTTATACATACAAGCTCAGTTGTTTATACATACAAGCTCATACATACAAGCTCAGTTGTTTATACATACAAGCTCAATTGTTTATACATACAAGCTCAATTGTTTATACATACAAGCTCAATTGTTTATACATACAAGCTCAGTTGTTTATACATACAAGCTCAGGTGTTTATACATACAAACTCAGTTGTTTATACATACAAGCTCAATTGTTTATACATACAAGCTCAGTTGTTTATACATACAAGCTCAATTGTTTATACATACAAGCTCAGTTGTTTATACATACAAGCTCAATTGTTTATACATACAAGCTCAGTTGTTTATACATACAAGCTCAGTTGTTTATACATACAAGCTCAGTTGTTTATACATACAAGCTCAGTTGTTTATACATACAAGCTCAGTTGTTTATACATACAAGCTCAGTTGTTTATACAACATACAAGCTCAATTGTTTATACATACAAGCTCAATTGTTTATACATACAAGCTCAATTGTTTATACATACAAGCTCAGTTGTTTATACATACAAGCTCAGTTGTTTATACATACAAGCTCAGTTGTTTATACATACAAGCTCAGTTGTTTATACATACAAGCTCAGTTGTTTATACATACAAGCTCAGTTGTTTATACATACAAGCTCAGTTGTTTATACATACAAGCTCAATTGTTTATACATACAAGCTCAGTTGTTTATACATACAAGCTCAATTGTTTATACATACAAGCTCAGTTGTTTATACATACAAGCTCAATTGTTTATACATACAAGCTCAGTTGTTTATACATACAAGCTCAGTTGTTTATACATACAAGCTCAGTTGTTTATACATACAAGCTCAGTTGTTTATACATACAAGCTCAGTTGTTTATACATACAAGCTCAATTGTTTATACATACAAGCTCAATTGTTTATACATACAAGCTCAATTGTTTATACATACAAGCTCAGTTGTTTATACATACAAGCTCAGTTGTTTATACATACAAGCTCAGTTGTTTATACATACAAGCAGTTGTTTATACATACAAGCTCAGTTGTTTATACATACAAGCTCAGTTGTTTATACATACAAGCTCAGTTGTTTATACATACAAGCTCAGTTGTTTATACATACAAGCTCAGTTGTTTATACATACAAGCTCAATTGTTTATGCATACAAGCTCAGTTGTTTATACATACAAGCTCAATTGTTTATACATACAAGCTCAGTTGTTTATACATACAAGCTCAGTTGTTTATACATACAAGCTCAATTGTTTATACATACAAGCTCAGTTGTTTATACATACAAGCTCAGTTGTTTATACATACAAGCTCAGTGGAATGGCAATATAAGGTCTATGATAATTATATGACAACCCCCTAGAAACGGATTCTTAAAAACAAAACGAAAAACAGTCCGCCCTAAAATAGTTGGAAGAGATCAACAACCGATGAGTGAAAGAGGATTGATACCTCGTGCAGCGAAGACAAGAAAACGATTAACAAAATAATACGGTTGACAAGTTTAATTTCGTTGCCCTATGTTATAATCAGAACGAATATGTTTAAAGAAGCATGTTAGTAAGTTCCGTCGTCCTTTAATTTTTTATTAACGTTTTGAGCACTGTTCCAATAACTTGTCCATTTATGAAAAACATTGCTTTTTGAGCAAACCTGCCGTTTGTGACATAGTTTCCGGCATAGTGTTATTGTCCTGTTTAAAGCTGAATGGAAATACCAGGTAAACAATTATGGAAACAATTGACCTTGTAACCGTGAACGTGCCCTTTGTAGGGCCTTGCCCATATAGTCTTTTCAATATGTACCTTTGACAACGGATTTAACTGTTGAGCTTGAATAAATTGCCCGTTTTTGTGTTGCAAGTTGCAATTTTTGATACGTATCTCATTCCGTTTTCATATAGTCGAGGAGCGTGTACCTCAGAAGTTTAAACGTAAAGTAAAAGGTAAGTTCTTATATATATATATATAGTATCCAGTCCTAAGGACTGGTCAAAGAGCTTTTCACTTTACTTCCTAGCAGACCTAGCCGAACAACATATTGACTTCTTTAGTAAGCATTAAACCACGCTGCAATTAATACGCGAAGATTATTTGTACACTCTTTGTGAATGTTCGAATACAGGTATGTTAAGATCCTTTAAGCCTGGAGAAATGTGAACCAATTGTCGATCAGTTGGTAAGTAGCATATCACTTTATTTTACACAATAATAAATAATTGTTGCAAACGTTCGTTCAGATATTATTTAATAAAATAAATAATTTTGAATATAATATAATTTTAGATAACTGACAGTTATACAAAGGTTCGTCGAGACATAGTTTTCCCACGTTGAAAAATAATTCGTGGCGGATATTACGTATTGTTTACACGATAGTCCAATTGTAATCATAAACACGGTATTATGTTTGATTAAATAATTAAAAACATGAACATGGGTCCACACGTTCCTCTATTTGTGGTTTTCACTACGGTGTCCTTTTTACTGCTGAAAGTACCGTGTAAATGATCTATCTTGGTTGAGTCAATGCATCATAAATGTGTACATCTAACGTGTGTACGACCCATCTTGGTTGAGTCAGTGTATCATAACTGTGTACATCTACCTTGTGTATAATCCATCTTGGTTGAGTCAAAGTATCACAAATGTGTACATATACACTGCGTATGATCCATCATGGTTGAGTCTATGTATCATACCTGTGTACATTTACCGTATGTATGATCCATCTTGGTTGAGGCAATGTATTATAAATGTGTACATCTACCGTATGTATGATCCATCTTGGTTGAGTTAATGTTTCGTAACTGTACAAATATACCGTATGTATGATCCACCTTTGCCGAATCAATGTATCGGGAATGTACAAGTCTATTCTTACCTCGACTACGATCCATCTTGGCCGAGTTTAGTAGCGCGCCGTCAAATGTCATATATACGACGCCACTTCTCTACTGTCACGTTAACTAACGAAATGTCGTCTTCAAAAGTCAAGTACGTTGACAAATCCTTCACCGAGGCTTGTAGTCGCATTTCAACAACTTCAATATTCAAAGTGGCTGAGCAGGTTCGTGTTGCGTCCTCGGATATGTGTGCGCAATTATATATACTACATATTAGCAACACCACTTTGTAATAACAATGTTTTATCCGCATTGAGTATGCAAACACTAATCATTATTACAACGTCGCCTCGTACAAGAAACGTAGGCATCGAGTAAAATTTATGAACGAAACGTTACGAGACAAAAAGGTAAATTGAATGAAAAATATGTAAAAAAGAATAACAATTCTATAACTACTCAGTCTGGTAAATTTCTTCACGTAGTCGCCCAGGCAGGTCACGTTTTGGTTAGATCGGGTCCCCGGCTAGATCTGCGCAGTAGTTTGATACCCGTAAAAAGGCGGCGAACCCAGTAGAACCAGGGTTTAAAGGGCGCATGTCTGTTCCGGTGTTCGGAATCAGCCATGGGTGGTTATTAGCAGGAAGTTCGCTAAGTCAACGATGCAGAAAGAGGGCATTGCTTGAATGCACCCAACGCACCTTGCGGTGAACGCAGCCGGTGTAACGGGCCGAATGTAAGTTACCGCTACCGCTCGTCACACTGCGCTGATGCAGCGGTTGTGTGAATCCAAGACGACTTGTTACGATCAATGGATGTTCGTAAGCATTTAATACTAGTACTATTTGACCTTAACGCTGCGTTCGACACGATCACCATGAGATTCTTGTCGCTGAACTAGGCCGAATCGACGAGCGAGGCGAGGCACTTAGCAGGCTCGCCTCTATCCTTACGACCGAACACAGTGCGTCAGTGTTAACGGTCATCTTTCTTTCGACAGCCGACTACGATATCTAGTCCCACAGGACAATGTTTGGGACAGCGGTTCTTAAAAGGGTAGAGACGTACATATAAGCACGCACATTGGTACAGTGTAATATTGTATGGGGTTATTTCACAGCATATGATAAAGATGCTACTATGGGTGTTTTGAGATAAGTTTAATTATTTTCTTATATGTGGGACGGGTTATTCCAGAGAGCTGACTGTCGGCAAGGGTATGCCTCACATGATAGACGTGAACACTTTTGTTCACGGTCTTGGAGATGGGAGGGGAAAATCAATCCAGCTCGGACGGATCTTGTCATCAACATCAGCTCTTTGATATTCAACAAGGTCCGACGCCTGTACTGTGTCATAACATTACATACGTGTATTAAGAGTTTGTTTTAATATCGTTGTACATGTTCAACTAAAATCCGCCGTATCTAAATTGTGTATATATTGTAAATATCTGACATGTTTGACATAAGCAAAAATCAACAAGTGTGTGTGTGTGTGTGCGTGCGTGTGCGTGTGCGTGTGCGTGTGCGTGTGTCTGTGTCTCACTGTGTATATATAATTATGTGTATGTGTGCACGCGCGCGCGCGCGTTAGTATGCGTGTGTGTTACGTGTGTATCTGCTTGTGTGGATGTATGGATGCGTGTTTTCGCGTGCTTATGTGTAGGGAATGGTTGGCACCCATGGTCACAAGACAGCTTTGAGCCACCCCCTGTAATTTTAATAAAATTTGTTAGACGTTTAATGTTTCGAGTTGTGTATAAACCCGCCATGGTACTTACAACTTCATGGCCAATTGACTATTTACAGACGATTAACGGCGCATAAAACCGTGTGTACGATCCATCTTTGCCGTGTAAATGTATCGGGAATGTACAAATCTACATTTACTTCGACTACGATCCATCTTGGCCGAGTTTAGTAGCGCGCCGTCAAATTTTAGTTATACGACACCACTTCTCAGCTGTCACGTTAACTAACAAAACGTTCTCTTCAGAAGTCAAATATGTTGACAAATCCTTCACCGCGGCTTGTAGTCGCAATTCAACATCTTAAATATTGAAAGTGTCTGAGCTGTTTCCAGTTGCGTCCTCGGATACGCATGCTCAATTATGTATACGATATATTAGCAACACCACGTTGTAATAACAGTGTTTTAGACGCAGTGAGTATACAACCATAATTATTACAACGTCACCTCGTACAAGAAATGTAGGCATCTTGTAAAATTTGTGAACGAAACGATACGAGACAAAAATGTAAATTTAATCAAAAATATACCCAAAAAAAAGAATAAAAATTCAATGAATATTCAGTCTGGTAAATTTCTTCACGTAGTCGTCAAGGCAGCGAACGAGTTGGTTAGAACGGATCCCCGGCTAGATCTGGGCAGTAAAGTAAAGTAAAGGTAAGTTCTTACATAGCGTAATATCCAGTCCCCAGTCCCCATAAAAAGGCGGCCAACCCAGTAGAACCAGGGTTTAAAGTGAGCGTGCTGGTTCCGGTGTCCGGAATCAACCATGTGTAGTTATTATTAGCAGGATGTTCGCTACGTCAACGGTGCAGATAGTGGTCATCGTTTGAACGCACCCAACGCAAAAGAACCTTGCGGTGAACGCAGCCGGTGTAACGGGCCGAGTGTAAGTTACCGCTACCGCTCGCCACACTGCGCTGATGCTGCGATTGTGTGTATCCAAGACGACTTGTTACGATCATATGTTCGTAAGCGTGTAATACTAGTACTACTTGACCTTAACGCTGTGTTCGACACGGTCGACCATGATATTTTTGTCGCTGAACTGTAGACCGAATCGACGGGCGATGCGAGACACTTTGCAGGGTCGCCTCTTACATTATCGACCGAACACAGTGCGTCAGTGTTAACGGTCATCTTTCTTTCGACAGCCGACTACGATATCTAGTCCCACAGGGCAGTGTTTGGGACAGCGGTTCTTAAAAGGGTAGACGCGTACATATAAGCCCGCACATTGGGAAAGGTGTAATATTGTATGGAGTTATATCACAGCATATGATAAATATGCTACTATGGGTGTTTAATTATTTTCTTATCCGTGGGACGGGTTATTCCAGAAAGATGACTATCGGCAAGGGTATGCCTCACATGATAGACGTGAAGACTTTTGTTCACGGTCTTAGAGATGGGAGGGAAAATTCAAGCCAGCTCGGACGGACCTTGTCATCAACATCAGCGAGTATTAAGGAGTTTGTTTTAATATCGTTATACATGGTCAACTAAAACCCACCGTGTCTAAAAGGATTTTTAAATATCTGACATGTTTGACATAAGCAAAATTCAACAAGAATGTGTGCGTGTGTGCGTGTGTGCGTGTGTGCGTGTGTGCGTGTGTGCGTGTGTGCGTGTGTGCGTGTGCGCGTGCGCGCGTGCGAGCGTGTGTGTCTGACCGTTTGTCAAAGTACAATCTCCAACATTCAACTATAATCCGATCATCACCCATAAAAGTCTAGCATAGTTAATCTTAAATTATTGACATCATGACATTACCTGCAAAAGAAACGTTATCTATTGTCTTGTTAAAGTATTTCTTCTGTCTCCTCTTTCCGACGGAACTTGTGCACACCATAGTGAAAGCAAGAAATTACACACACCATCGCTCACATATTTATTTAGTCAACGTAATCACCAGAACCAATGCCAAAGGTTTTTTTGTTAGTTATGCAAAATGCAAGCACAGATATTCAAACCACACGATGTTTTATTGATACCGAAAATCTCATGACAAACATTGTGCTGGATCAACTGGAATCATTTCTGTTTTGAATAAGCCTATTAATCTCAATGTTTAATGGTGTTTTTTGTTAAACCTTGTTGCGTGTACTGACATATTTCGAATAACCGGTTCGATGGTTCGTTGACCATCAACAACTCGCACAAACTTAAGAGACTGCACTGACTGAACATGCAGCGTACTTCGGAATAAATTGAATTAATTCCTCACGCAAAAAGGTTGCAGTGGATATTAAGTTGTTTCTGTTTTTTTGTGTGAAAAATTAATTTTAAACGTGAGATTTAAATTATCGAACTTAGAAAGCACGTTTAAAAGTAGCACTACTTAGGCAAACCTTACGGTTGTACTATCCGTTTCCCCTACAATGAGTAGGAATCTGAATCTGAATTCATCATCATGCAAATCATTTATATATATATATAATAATAATAATAATAATAATATTTATTGATACATAATGTTAAGTATATCACAAATGTAGCAGTAATATGAAACATGTATACATTACGTATCAAATGGAACGAAGCAACACATTGCTTGTGTTCCTTATTCATGTCATATATGCAATGAAATCTATGATTCGTGTAAAAAACAAAACAAAAAAACATCTTCATAATAAACTAACAATTTATTTAATAATGCATTATAAGAGTACCGTAAGTCTGAACATCAGGTACATCTTAACATGACATCATTATGCGAGTACCGCAACACTGAACATCAGGTACATCTTAACATGACAACATTACACGAGTACCGTAACACTGAACACCAGGTACATCTTAACACAACATTATACGAGTACCTAACACTGAACACAGGGTACATCTTAACATGACAAAATTACATTAAAGCAGCATTTAGCATATGTTTGCTAGAATTAGACGCTTGGTCCTTTGTTTGAACATATGAATAGATGTACAATATTGTAAATAGTTATTTGTAATAAATGTATTCCAGATTTTAGGACCAACATAAGCCAAAGACAGTTGTCTACAATTAGTCTTGCAGAATGGTATTTTATATGTTACTTCCTGTCTTGTATTATATTTATGTGTGGATATTTGCAGGACAAATACATCATGATATATATCTGGCAACATACCCCTATTATGCTTGTACATTAGAATACAGCATAAATATTTATTTACGTCATAAATATTCATTATTTGATAAGATGTAAATAAAGGCTGCGTATGTTCAATAAATCCTACATGACTTATTACACGCAAAACTCGTTTTTGGAGTAAATGAATTTTAGCAAGGTATATATTCGGGGCCCTTCCCCAGACGACATTACAATAAGTAATATATGGGTATATAAACATGTAATACAGGTTTAACAATGATTTGTTATCTAATTTGTTTGTCACCTTTTTTATAATACCAATATTCTTAGAAATTTTATTTGATATATATTTAATGTGTGTGCTCCAATTCAATGTATTATTTATAAGCAAACCCAAAAACTTTATCTCATGTACAGTGTTAATTTGTATGCCGTCTATGCAAATGTTATTACACCTCTCTCTTATACTGATCGTATTACTAAAGGTCACTGTGTGAGTTTTCTGTATATTCAAAGATAGTTTATTAATGTTAAGCCATAAAGATAGTTTTTTTATTTCAGAGTTCAAAACATTTTTCCATTTCATCTATATTGTTGCCTTGTATAAAGATGCTCGTGTCATCAGCAAACATAATGGTAAACGTTGTGTCAGATAAAGTAGATAAATCATTTATATAGATATCAAGAATATAGGTCCCAACAACGACCATTGTATCACTCCTCTCTAAACTGGTTTCCAATTTGAAATCTCCCCCTCTACTATTAATTTTTGTCTTCTGTCTGTCAACCATGTTTATGTCCAACTAATCACACCATCCACTATACCATGTTCGTGTAGTTTAAGTAACAATCTTTGATGTGGCACTTTATCAAATGCTTTCAGAAAAATTAAGTACACAACATTCACTGGTGACCCATCGCCTACCCACTTTGCAATTTCTTCTAAAAAACATTAGAAATTGATTAGACAAGACCTAGCTTTTAGGAACCCATGTTGAGATTAATTTATTAATTTGTGTTTTACAAGGAATTCCACTATGTAAATCTAATAAGCGTTTCTAATAATTTACATAAAACTGATGTTAAGCTCACTAGTCTGTAATTATCTGTCTTGCTCCTCGATCACTTTTTAAATAATGGTGTAATATTTCCTTCTTTCCATTCTAATAAACCATTCCTTCTTTAAGTGACACATTAAAGAATATAGCAATTGGTTTACTGATTTGGTCTACAATTTAACTAAGCAGTTTTGGTGGTATCCCGCCAACTCCAGGTGATTTGTTTTCTTTTATCATCTTAATTGAGTAACAAACAACTGCCCTAATTGATTTGATTGATCTCCTCAAATATAAACGCAGTGAACTTACAGTGTATATATTGTGTTGTATACACTGAGCTCAAATACCAGTTCATGGCACCTGCCATTTATAACACATCATATATGACGTTTCCTGCGCTGTTTTCTATTGGTGCCACATTATCTCGAACCTTCTGTTTACTGCTTGCTTAAGCGAAGAAACTCTTGCTATCATTGTTATGCCATTCGCCAACTTGTGCACAAAAGATCGTATGGATTTTCAAATTTCGGTTGTAGCTAGGTTAAGGGTCTCTTTGTAGTTATAATATTCTATATTTCCAGTGTTTCTGTAAACTCCACATAATTTGTTTGTAAGCAACCTTTCGTATAGCTTCTTTTGATAGGTGATTCTTCCTAGATCGTTTCCATTTCTTTATAAGGGAACATATCATTCAATAATGCGCTCAATTTCATCTTTCAAAATGGTCCAACATTCTGTTGCTGTCTTGTCCTTCATTAAGTTAGTCCAATCTATGGGTGTTAAATATTTTCTCATCTGTTTATATTTGCCTTTGTTAAAATTTCTCCTCCATCGCTTTTTACCATTATTCCCTGATTGTACTTTTATACTGAAGTGGAACTGGTTATGATCACTTGATCGTGTATTTTAACATTATCAACTAATTCGTTTTCAGAAGATAACACTAAATCCAACACATTCCCACCTCTGGTTCGTTCCAAAACATGTTGATAAGGAAACAATCTTGTATTAGAAGTAGAAACCTTTGTTCATCACCTGCAACACTCTCTAGTGATTTCCATTGAATATGTCCATGATGAAAATCACCCATTATAACACATTCCCCTTTACTTTTCTCCTTTATAGCATTGTGCAGTTTTACATCATCCTCTTGTCGTACATTTGGACTACAATAACATAGTCCTTTTGTTAATGTTGAGTTTCTGGTAACTATTTTGCACCAAATAGTTTCCTCGCAATCTGCTTCCCTTTTCATTTGTAATTCATATGCCTGTGTAGATTCGTGAATATACATAATGACTCCGCCTCCCCTTCTCTCTTGTCTGTCCTTTATAAACCTGGCATAACCCGATACAGCTAATTCAGCATCTATCATGTCTTCATGTGCCGCTATTATGATTTCTAAATCGCTTCTCGTATTTATTATGCTTCTGGTATTTAAGCCTACACGTCTAACTTTATTTTTATGGATATTTGGTGAACCTTTCCATGTAGATTTGTTTGACCTATTCCTTTCAGGCGGCTCTACGTATCCCACCAGTGCATCTACTTTAAATACTCAATTGCGCATGTATCTTCACCTGTGCACCTAATGAACTCGTTCCCTAGAATTGATGCTCCTTTTCCTGTCAGATGCAGCCCATCACTCACAAACACATCTTCTCTCACTACAAATCTTACCGACATGTCTACGAAGCCAACTCCTTCCTCCTTGCTTAACTTCTGAACAAGTGTGTTGATGGCCATCCTTCTGCAATTATTGTAGTATTGTCCTGTGCCTCCCATTATCGGCAGTATACCGATTTAACAAGATTTAACAAGATTGCCATCCAGAGAATTAACTCTAGATGGCAGGTGGACAAGGAAGCCCTTTGGCTTATCGAGAGTCCAACCCTTTTATCTACATATATCCAGCCCTTCTGAGGTATGTGTCGATTTTATTTTTAAACATATTCACACTACTAGCACCCACACAATCATCAGATAATCTGTTCCATTCATTCACAGTCCATTGTGAAAATGAGAACTTTCTCACGTCTAATCTACATTGCTCCTTTACTAATGTAACTTCATGTCCTCTAGTCTTTCTATCTTTCTTAACTGAAAAAAAACATATTTCTATCAATATTTTGATAACCATTCAATATTTTAAACACTTCTATCTGATCTCCTCTCAATCTCCTGGTCTCTAGTGTTGTTAAACCACATTCTTTTAGGCGTTTTTCATAACTAAGGTCCCTCAGTTTTGGTATCATTTTAGTCGCTCTCCTCTGTACTCTTTCTAGCATATCTATGTCCTTCTTGCGGTATGGCCTCCACGCTTGTATACAATATTCTAAATGAGGCCTAACTATTGTTTTGTACAGCGGTATTATTAGTTCTTTTTCTTTATATGCTACATTTCGCCTAATCAATCCTAGGATTTGATTTCCATTTGAAGCTGCAATTCCACACTGCTCTGAAACCTTCATGTCAGCACTAATTGTCAGCCCTAAGTCTTTTTCTTTTACAGTAGTACTTAGTACAGTTCCCCCCATTGTATATTCTACATATTCGTTCCCATGTCCTGTGTGAAGACATTTACATTTCCCAAAATTGAACAACATTTGCCACTTTTCAGACCATTTGATTAACCTGTCAAGATCATCTTGTAAATGCTGTCTATCTCCATCACTTTTAATCCTTCTAAACACTTTTGTATCATCCGCAAATTTCAACATCTTGCTTGTTATTTCATCATCCAAATCGTTGATATATATTAAGAATAATATAGGTCCTAATATTGATCCCTGTGGTACCCCACTCAATACCGATTTCCAGTTTGAAGCCTCCCCATCAACTACTACACGTTGTCTTCTGTCAATCAGCCATTTTCTATCCAGTTTATTATACCATTTCCTATGCCATGGGCCTTTAGTTTAAGCAGTAATCTTTGATGTGGCACTTTGTCGAAAGCTTTTTGAAAATCTAAGTAGATGATATCTACTGGTGATCCGTCATCTACCCACTTAGTGATATCTTCCAAAAAACATAACATATTTGTTAAGCATGACCTCGCTTTTAGAAACCCATGTTGAGATGGGTTTATCAAGTTATGTTTAACAAGAAAATCCACCATGTGATCTTTAATTAGTCTTTCTAATAATTTACAAATCACCGATGTTAAACTAACTGGTCTATAATTATTTGACTTGTTTCTCGAACCTTTTTTGAATAACGGTATAATGTTTGCTTCTTTCCATTCTAAAGGAACCACCCCCTCTTCTAATGACAAGTTGAAAACTGTTGCAAGCGGTATGCTAATTTGTTCTACAATTTCCAATAGTAGTTTGGGTGGAATACCGTCCACTCCAGGTGATTTATTATTCTCCATAGCCCTAATTTTCTTAGCTACCATTTCTAGGGTTACAATTAACTGTCTTAAATAGTCTGATTCTGCCCCCTTGAACTTAGCCTCTGGTACTGGCAGTGAACTAGTGTCTTCTCTGGTAAACACTGAACTAAAATACTCATTTAGGTCTTCAGCCATTAAGAATCCTTCTGATATTATATTTCCAGCACTATCTTCTAGAGGACCGACCTTATCCTGAACTTTCTGTTTGCTTCGAACATACGCATAAAAACTCTTGCTGTCATGTTTTATATTACAAGCTAATTTATGTTCATAGCTTCTCTTTGAATTTCTAATTTCAGCTGTAGCTTGGTTTAGTGCTTCTTTATAAATGTTGTAGTCTTCGTCATTTCCAGTACGTCTATATGACTTCCACATCATTTGTTTATACTTAATTTTTCTAATGGCTTCTTTCGATAAGTATTTCTTTCTGGTCCGTTTCCCTTGTTTTTTGAAGGGAACAAATTTATCTACGATGCACTCTATTTCATTCTTTAAGATATTCCAGCATTCTGTTGCTGTCTTATTCTTCAGTGTATTATTCCAGTCTATCTTTGCTAAATATTTCCTCATTTCCTTATATCTTCCTTTGTGGAAATTTCTCCTCAACTGCTTTTTATTATTTCTTTCTGATTTTACTTTAATGGTAAAATGTATCTGGTTGTGATCACTACTTCCCAGAGGCTCACATAATTTAACATTGTCAACTAATTCATTCTGTGAGGACAAAACTAAGTCTAACACATTCTCTCCCCTGGTTGGTTCTAGCACATGTTGAGAAAGGAAACTATCTTGTACTAAAACTAAAAACTTGTGGTCCTCACTACCCATACTCTGTAGAGATTTCCATTTTATATGCCCATGGTTAAAATCCCCCATAATAACACAGTCCCGTTTGCTCACTTCCCTTATAGCGTTTTGTATTTTTTCATTCTCTTCTATGCTTATGTTTGGACTTCGATAAACTAATCCAACCGTTAACGTTGAGTTTCCTGTAACTATGTTACACCAAACAGCTTCTTCGCAATCTGCTTCTCTGTCTAATTTTATTTCATAAGCCTGGATAGATTCTTTAATATATAAAATAACTCCACCTCCCCTTCTTCCTATTCTATCTTTCCTAAACATTACATATCCTGTCAGTCCCAATTCGGCATCTGATATATCGGTGGTTGCCCATGATTCGGTTATACCTATTATGTGAGGGTCAATATCTTCTACCATAATGTTTAGTTCATTTCTTTTGTTTACTATACTCCTTGCATTTAAACAAACACATTTATACCCAGCTTCAGAACAGTTTTCCAGACTGTTCTTTGCTGAATTATTTTTGCTGCCTTTATCTATGCCTCCAGTTTCAGGCTTCTCTGCGAGTCCCCCCTGCGAATTTAGTTTAAATAGATGCAACCTGTCCCACTGTCAACAGATCGCAGCAGATTCTCTGAGAATACTGCTGCCCCCTTTCCACTTAGATGGAGGCCATCTCTCATGTACATATCTTCTCTCCCAACAAAGTACCCCCATAAATCTATGAATCCCACGCCCTCTTCCTCACACATCTGCTCAACTAGTGCGTTGATCGCCATCCTCTTACAGTTTCTGTATCTTGCCCCCCTTCCTCCCATTACTGGCAAAATTCCTGAGAGAATAACCTGTTCCACTCTTGTCTTCTTTAGCTTCCTCACTAGATGTCTGTACTTCTGAACTATACCAGTTGTTCCCTCCTTGTCTGCATTGTTTGTCCCAACGTGTACTAGTATAGACCCTCCCTTGCCATGCCCCAATACCTTCTCTACCCTTTCGGTCACATGCTCTATCCTAGCCCCCGGTAGACATACAACAACGTCCTTCCCCTCGCATATAGTCTTGTCTGTTTTTCTCAGAATTGAATCGCCCATAAACACTCTCTCTTTTCTCTTTGCCCCCTCAATCACTGCCTCGGAGTAGCTCCTCCGGTTTGCATATGTCTGGTTGTTGTCTTTTCCTCTTGCCATCTTCTCTCCTGTCACATTCTCTTCCATTCCCTTCTTTCCTGTCGCGTTTTCTCTTATCCCCTTTCCTCCTGTCATCTTCTCTTCTAGCACATTTACTCTCACTTCCTTTCGTCCCTTCTTCTTTCCTCCCATCACATTTTCTTCTCTCCTCTCCCGTCCCTTTTCCCCGGCTACCTCCTTCACTACGGTCACTTTCTCCCCTGTCACCTTCACGCCTGTCATGTTTTCTGTTTTTTGCTGAACACTCTGTCTTCTTCCATCAGTCTTCTGTCTCACAGTCTTACCAACTGCCTCTGTGGTATCTACCTCTTCACCACCTGTATCGCTGTCGTGTCTCTCCTCGTTCTCTACAGTCTGACTACCTGCTGATCTATCCCCACTGGCCCGTTTTCTCTTCCTCTGCCGAACACTTTTCCTCCGTCCCTCTGTTTTCTCAATGTCTTGTTCCTTCACACCGGTCACCTTCCTTCCTCTCAGTCTCCTTTCTTCAGTCTCCGTGTCACAACTCTGCTCCTTCTGTGTTGTAGAATTCTCAACTCTCTCCGCGTCATCCCTCTCTGCTCCATCTATTTCTATGTTGAGTCTCGCCTCCATCTCCTTCACTATATCCGTCAACTTACACACCTCCTTCATCAGACATTCCACCCTCAAACACCCCATACACCGAAAGGTGAATCCGTCATCTTTGGTCTCTGCCCATGATTTTGGACAGCCAGACAACGCAAAATCCACCCAGCTCTGGCAGTCGTTGCAAACTAGGTGTCGTTTTGCCCTGAGTTGCCGCTTGCAAGGTGCCATATCAGAATTTATTTATGTTCAAAGTAGTTTTATGTAGTCTTTGAAAAGACTTTTCTGTGTACAATTTACACCAGATTGTTTAGGTTATAGTTAGTTATATTTGTTAACACACAGTGACACACCGTGCCTTACCTAGTTACGATGTCGATGACAATGTATTCAAGTTAGGCTTAGATACAAGGTAGTCTTTACAAAGACTGTTTCCTGTGTACTATTATACACTTTAAAATATTGCTATTTCAGGTTTTAATTACTCATCTAACTACACCGATTATCTCAAATAACGCTATTCTATTGTCGTTCACGGTACGCTAACTTCGCCAGTGACCTACTTTGTAAACAACGTTCCGATTACATTAACGTCCCCAATTATCGCTCGCAAATCGCCTACTTTTAATCTACCCTAGATTACTCCCTCTAGCTAACTTTAAAAAAAAAATATTGCTTAATATATATCTATAATTACGTTATGTATCCTATACGCTCAATAATATCACTTATCTTGATCAAATATCCTTATATTTTCGCAAGTTTGCTGCACCAAATTCAAATCAATTCACCACCGGAAGTCCCCCAAATGCAGGACTAACAATGGTTTCACATTAAACATAATTAATGTTTTCTTTTAATCACATGCTACATGAACATTATTTGTTAGAATCGTGGCTCATTCCAGCCTAATTTACCTTGACATGTGTATGATAGCTATCAACAGTTTGAAATTGATCAATAAGATTTCTCCAAATTTGAATTTGTACAACTATTCCTCACATGTGAGTGGTGTAACAACCAACTCCAACTGTTTTGTACCAACCTGTCCCTCTATCATGAATTGGCACAGAAATATAGTTCTTGAAGTGACACTTGTGTGAACAGGTTTGTCGGTAGACATTTGAGAGCTCATAATCAGTCCTATTCAACGTGACAATCTCGTTAAACACAACGAAGTACTACTCTGTGCTAGCCTATATCATAAACAGTATCATATCAATCATTTGCTGAAAACATGAAACAACGAAACACGTCGTCTATATTCAGACGCGAAACTAAATCTTTAAAACGGGGACCAGTCTTCTAAACAATCCCGATTACTCCCGTAATCTAGGTTAACACCGGAGGCATTTTGACAACCAATCCGTGAGTTAACTAACCCCCGCATCTCCGGCAAATATTGTTTTCAATCGGCGTGTCTATGCTCATTATCGGATTGTCTGCCTCCTTATTTCACCACTATGGAATAAAGCAACATTATCTCATTCAAACAGTATCGAAATCATACGATCTTCCCGAATCCGTCTGCCATCTTCAATTTGGATTTGCAAGACGGCTATATCCTTCCACGTCGTTGATAAACCAATACACGGCGCTGATTTGGTAATTACTCCACTTTCAGCAAGCAATGTTTTAATGTTTTCATTTATGTACGCTAGGCGAATTACATTTATCATTATTTCGGTGGCAATTTATCAGAAGCATAGGCGTGGGAAGGGGTAGAACTTACAAGCTGAGCCCCCAATGTTTTGGGTGGGGTTATCTCTGGTTTTCGAACTTGACGAAATTGTCCAAGTCGAAATCTGGCCGGGGCTGTAGCGACAGGAAAAGATGAGACACCAGTGATATCTCTTTTTTCAGTGCACTGACTTTGTTCCTGTTCTTTGTTTCATCTGTGCGTCTTGCAAACGTCTGGAGACCTGACCTCTTGATGGTGTCTGTGATGGAAACCTTACCTTTCTTCAGGCGCTCACTAACGAAGGCGTCATGGAGATCCTTGCCTCTTTCGTACGCATTGCATAGCGCCTCTGCTATATCAGATGGCATGACCTCTCGAGTATGGAGCGTGACGAAATCTGGACCATTTTGTTGTAAGAAAGTGTTTTTCGGTCGTAGAACATTGAGAACTGAGAGGATGTCCTTGGCGAATGTCATTTGCAGGTTGTGACCGTCTTCGTGATGACCGAGATGTTGCGCAGTTGCACCGATATCAGCAGCGTCCTCGAAGGCAGCGAGTGCTTGCAGCTTCTCATTTAGTGCCGTCACATGCTCATCCATTGTATCTGGCATACCAAAGAGGTTGGCAACTCCTGAAGCGCTTTTACAGAGCTATGTTTTGGGACACCCTAATATCTAACAAAATAGTTATTTTTCTGTACCATATATTTTGGGACACCTTTGTAAATAAATATAATTATTGTTGTCCATATGTATTGGGACACCAACCAATCGTGTTTCTGATGAGATACTACCCACGTGTATAATCCAGCATTGTTATGTATTGCTAATTGCAGGATTGTGGACCAGGCGTACGCGATGAACAGTTTGTATCAACGCAGCCGCTAACGAAACGCCGGCGTGTATTTTGCATCGCCATCGGTCGACTATTTGATTCTAATTCTAAACTATCCAGTAATGTTGCTTACTAAGTAGCATGTACCGTTTATGAAATATTTATACTTCAGTCTATATAAAACATGGAAGTAATACTATGATGCTTCATATGGTAAAACGATATTGTTTCAAAACCGTAAACACAAATGCATTCACTGCCATAATACCAGGATGCATTGCGCTTGTCGCTTGAGGCGGTCTCTTGCGATTACACCAGTAAGCGCATAATATATACATCGGTATATTGCCTCCATAATTGGATTCGAGCTCAACGAAACACATGACTTTGGATCCAATTGATTGACGAAAACTCATAAATAACTTTGGGTATAACTCGACGATACACTTAGAGATCACGATCGCCACGCCAGTGGATACAAGGGGGTCATTGTACCTTGATATTGACCCTCAAAATGTGTAACCATAACCCCCAATTGAAAACAAATATTTATTAATCCACCCATGGTGTATGTCAACACCACAATGGACATCAATTACCTATGAACTGGTAGTGAGGACACACAGCTGGGTGTTTACTCGTGTTTTGGTGACTATTTGACCCTGTCATTGACCTCTAGTATGTGACCTTGACCCTAAATCGATTCAAAAACTTCACGTATCATTTCACACACCCCAAAACCCCTAGAAACGACACAAAGATCATGCAAATCGGAGCACAGGTTCCAGAGATCTGGCAATTTTCGATTTCGGGTGGCGGTCATTTGGGATTTTGTACAAAATGGCAGAAGCATCAAAATCTCAGGTTGCTTCCATCAAAATTCTGAAATAGTATGGTATCAAGGTAATCTGTGCCAAATTTCATGTTTTTGTCCAGATGTGAAAATTTACGGCCCTTGCTGACATTAACGTCCCTCACTACATTGTAGCAAACAAAAACAAGTATCGCTGTAGTCAGCATGCCTCCATAAATGATATAGTCTATTGGATGATTTATCTCCTTCTTAACACCAGAGTGATGTTTATATTATATAATTTTATAGGCGTAATATTATTCAAACATTGTTGGAATCGTACAATTTTCCTACTTTTAGTTGCAAGGAGTGTTTTCTTTTAAATTCAATAAACCAGTGAACGGCGCTGATTTAGTATTTCCTAGCTGCCTGTTTTTATAACATTAATTGGAAACAAAAGAAATTTTTTGGGGTTTATGCATCAAAAAGAGTTAACACAAACTATCCATTTGTAACTGCGACTGCACCTGGTGTCTACGGCAGGGGAAGTAAACGATCCGACACTGGGGGTAAATGTGTAACCTGTCGTGGACTCACAGAGTGGTGGTCTTTATCTGTCTCTAAAAAGATAAAAGGGTTGGACTTTCGATAAGCCAAAATGCTTCCTTGTCCACCTGTCATCTAGAGTTAATTCTCTGGGTGGCAATCTTGTTAAATATTGTTAAATCTTTAACCCACTGAATCTCGCTCCCAGCGGCCGGAGTTACTTCCCGGTCGGGCGTGTGAGAGACGTCGAGCAGGCAGTGTAGGCAGTGTAATACACTATATCATTGGACCCTCTGTTCACACATACATTGGACCCACTGTTCACACATACGTGACGGTTTAACGCCTACGTATGATACGCCTTATGACTATAATGAACAATATTACGAACACGATATTGATACTGATTATTTGTTGCATAACGATTTGCCAAGTCAATGTAAATACTAAACCCCAGCACAATTGTCAACCAACTTTAGCAGTGCTGGCAAAAACCAGCCAAACAAACTGAGTATGATACCCTTTAATGCCCGGAGTTTAAAAGCTAACTTACCCAAGATTAAAGACACTATCGAAAGTATGGAGTATAACTTTCGTATAATTGCTATATCAGAAATGTGGTTTAAAAAAACAGTTGGGACGGAAATGAAGTAAACTGTAACGACGTCGTATTTTCGGGTTACAAACTGTACTGTAATTCCAGAGAAAACAAACGGTGGTGGCGTTGCCATACATGTGTGTGAATCTGTACTTAACAATTGCCAGTCTTGTGATACTCCTCGATTTCCTGACACAGTGTATTAATTGATCAGGCGTGGCAGACGTGGGTGCAAACAGCGCGCGATCCGAATGCGGATTACCAGCCGTTTTGAAGATCCTTCACAAATTGTATGTCAGCAACGCACTACCAGTGCGAATCTGGTAACTCTAAGAGCCGCCCCTCTTATGCCACACGATACGCCATTCGTCAATGTGGCATTACTGAATGCTCGTTCCGTGTGCAATAACGCTCTTAAAATCAACGAATACGTCGTTGAACACAAATGCGACATCTTAGCGATAACCGAGACGTGGTTAATGAAGACCGGTGAGGAAGTTGTTATTGCTGAAGTGACTCCACCCGTGTTTCTCTTCCAGCACGTGGCACGATCTTATCGTCGTGGTTGCTATGTTGCAATCTTGCACCGCGACACATTTACAACGAAGATTCTTCCTACTCTCCATTTGAATACCATTGAACTTCTCCGTGTGCAGTTCTCTGCAGCCCATTCTATATCATTCAACATGTGTGTCATCTACCATCCGCCTGCTTCAAGTAAGGCATCTGGAACTTCGTCTGAATTTTATGCTAAACTATAATGCTTATTTACAGAAGCACATGTTTCCGTTACATCAACAGTCATTGCTGGAGACTGTAATACTCATTTTGATGATGTAACGAAATCAGAACCGCTTCGCAATCTGCTTGATTCCTACAATTTGCTTCAACACGTCCATTCGCCGACCCATAAAACAGGACATATATTGGACCTGGTGATAAGTCATGACAGCGATAACTTAGCATATTCTGTTGTTGTTTATCCAGACTCCATAACTGACCACGATCGCATAGAACTGGCATTAAATGTGTTGAAACCGTCAGCTGAAACTTCAGTAATTGCCAAGCGTAACTTCCGCAACATGGATGCTGCAGCGTTCAACGATGACGTTAAATCTGCGATCGTCACGCTGACTATCAGCAAACGGAGGTCTTAGCATCGGACTACAACACCTGTCTCACTGCTTAGATAAGCACGCTCCTTGGCGCTACGTATACGTCAAGAATAACTCGCTGCATCCGTGGTATTACGCAGAGGTCGACGAAGTAAGAGAGAGGAGGCGAACATGTGAAAATCTGTGGAGAAAAACGGAGCTTGAAATACACCGCCAATAACTTGAAATACACCGCAAATTATACGTCGCCGCTCGCAACGACTGCACTACAATGATAGCCAGTAAGAAAATATAATAATATCGCGGACAATTACAGAACGTTAATAACAAGAACATGGTTCGCATTCTGAAATCACTCGACGTACACAAAATGCAACTTCCTGAATTCTGCTCAATGAAGGAAGGTTGTGATACATTCTCACGTTTCTTCCAAGAAAAGATCGATAAATTACTGATTAACTTGCACTGCCGCATTGCCTTTGACCAGACAGCGGACGAGATACCTTGGCCTTTGACACAATCAATCACTAGGTAGGCTGCAATGTTATCTGCAGGGCCTGACACAGCGTGTAGTCATACGTGATGGGTCATTAAATACAACATGCGTGACATCGGGTGTCCAATATGGTTCGGTGCAGGGACCATTGTATTTTCGATGTACTTACAACCCATTGGCGACATAATCAGGGCGCGTGGACTTTGTTTTCATCATTATGCGGAAGATCTGCAGTTGTACTGCCACTTTGACCTCACTGCGACTGCGTTAGCTGCTAATCTGCGACATATGGAGTGTCTAGATATTGTCAATCAGTGGATGACATCAAACTACATGTGCATGAACAACAATAAAACGGAATATCTTCCCTTAGTACCAAAGACTGCCGCTGCGCTTATTGATGGCAGTGTGATACGCGTAGGAGATGTTACGA
Organism: Paraescarpia echinospica; assembly: GCA_020002185.1. Lineage (NCBI taxonomy): Eukaryota > Metazoa > Annelida > Polychaeta > Sabellida > Siboglinidae > Paraescarpia > Paraescarpia echinospica. Next base: position 59,160,268 of record CM034541.1, on the reverse strand, counting down.
TTACTGCCTCAATATGTGTTCGTAACCTTGGTGTCGTTGTGGATCGTCACCTCGATTTTAAGAAGCAAGTTTCAAGCAACGGCAGTGTGTACTCATTTCACCTGCGTCATACCAACCAGATGAATTGTTATCTACAAACGACGACAAAAGAACGTGTCGTCAACATCCAACTCCCATAAACGAAATTTTCTTAAAAACACATAACTGGCATCCTTGCCTTTATAAAGGATTATCTGAAGAAGTGACAAAATCACTATACTGCAAATATTATGACTTGGCCGAATTAAACGAGTCAATATACATAACTGGTGGACTAATAACTGTTATCTATATCAACCTACAGAGCTCTTTCAAAAACTATAATCTACTAAAAGCACGAAGGTAAAATCTGCATTATATTATTGATGTTAATATTGATCTTTTACTACAGGACTAGTGTCAAACTATGATATACATGGACACGTTAATGAGGGAAAATATGTTACCATGTATCACACTGCCAACAAGAACAACAGATCACTTTGCAACTCTCATTGATCATAATTTTATGAATATATATCGACCATTAAAGTTCATAAAAATGATATAGTTTCAGGAAACCTGTTTGTAGATATATTATACCATTTACCCAACTTCATCATTATAAAAGGTCCAAAACTCATTATATAAATAAATACTGAGAATATTTCACTCTGGAACTGGAGAATATAAACTGGGACAATATTATGATAAGATGTAAGGACACGGTAACCAATTACGACACAATTTTAAAACAATGTTTGCTACTTACCAGAATGTTAATTAAACGTTCCAATGACAAAAAGTGGATGACTAAAGGGATTCGAAATAGTATTTTAACAAAAACTAGATTGTATTAGAAATATATCAAGAAACCAAATGTAATAAAAAGGAATACCGACGGTATAAGAATAAGCTTACAACTATCATAAGGCAGGCGGAGAAATCATATTACAGTAGCTTACTCTCACAAGCAAGGCAGTCATGCAGGGAATTATGGAAGATATATGCGGAACATGTGAATAAGGGCAAAAGGAACATGCACAACATTAAAAAGCTGGTCGGCAATCATATAGAATTTAACGACAATGAAAGTATTGCTAATGCAATGAACCAATATTTCGCGACTGTAGGTAAAGGATTGTCAAAGACATATAATCAGGGAAACGAATATGTTCGTCTCACCAGTTTGTCAACAAGAAGTGATCAATGAAATTAACAAGCTAGCGAATTCTAAAGTATCAGGTATTGATAAGTTTCCTTAAAAAATTGTCATGCAGTTTCATTTGTAAACCTCTGACTTACATTTGTAATGTGTTGTTCTCCGAAGCCACGGTAACACGAGCATTAAAGGTGTCAAAAGTAATACCTATGTTTAAGAAAGGATCAAGGTGTGAACCACCCAACTATAGTCCAATTAGTCTGATGAATGTCTTCAATAAAATCCTAGAAAAGTTAATGTTGAAGAGGTTATTATACTTTATGGATAAAAATGACGTTTTGTCCAAACATCAATTGGGATTTCGTAAACATCATTCGACTACGTTAGCTATTATTGAAATAATAGACAATATTAGAAATTCTCTTCAAAATGGCAAATTAGTTGTTTGTATACCTTGACCTAAGTATGGCTTTTGACACCGTTAATCACGATATATTGTTGTATAAGTTGGATCATTATAGAATAAGAGGTCATTTGTGTAAATGGTTTAGACATTATTTAAGAGATAGACAGCAATGTGTTAGCATTAATGGCACTGTTTCAGAATATGTTCATGTTCAAACTGGGGTCCCGCAGGGCTCCATCTTAGGGCCAGAGTTATTTCTATTATATATTAATGATATATGTTGTGCTGTGGATCACCGAATCTTTGCGTTTGTTTGCTAACGATACTAACGTGTTCATGGAGAAGATAGAATCGCTTAGTAACTAACTCTGAACCTATGTAAGATATTTTATAAAATTTTCGGTAGACATATGGAACGTGAAGTCGTGCCATTGTTGTTGCATGGCAAAAGCATTAAACGGGTTAACTCAGCCAAATATCTGGGTATATATATAGACTGTAACCTGTCACGGTAGGAACATATAAAGGAACTTTGTTCAAAGGTGTCTAAGTTATCAAGTTTATTTTATTACATCTCCTCGTTCATAAATGCCGATATGGTAAGGCAATTTCCCCATATTTATTATGGAATTGAATTATATGGATCAGCATGTAAAATTAATTTAACTCAAATACAAGTTCTTCAAAATATATTACTTAAAACATTAGCAAAGCGTAACCGTCGTGACAGTGTCACTGCCTTGCATCGGGAACTTAATATACTTATAGTTCATGAACTACTTAAATTAATTGTCTTAATAGTTGTGTATAAACAGCGTACGAATCAACTTCCTAGTTTAAGGCCCTAGCTATTACACTGTTCGACGGCAACGGCAAACCGCGACAGGCAAACGGCAAAATAAATACCGCTCTATATTGAATTACCGAGACCCTAGTACACTGCTCGACGGCAAACCGTCGAGAATCGAAACAGAAGCGATTTTTCAGAAAATGCCGCGCGGCAAATTTCTCTTTGACCAATCAGCGTTGTTGTTTTGGTATGACATCAAAGTGCACATGTCAGATTGCACGTGTTCCAATATAGCTATGTAAACACTTTAAAATAAAGGGAAAACGGATTCGAATTAGCAGCGCCGTCTGTTGATAACAGTGGTTAATAACCCTGGATTAGCAGTGCCGTCTGTTGATAGCCCTGACATAATTCATGATGTCGGCAGAAAAATGATCGTAGAGGTAGAGAGATGGGAATTGCTATATGCTCCATCCTATCTTGATTACAAAGCTCAAAGAAGAAGTTGGCCGTGTGGGAAAGCATTGGGGCCAAGCTAGACATGACTGGTACGTAATAATTACTATAAATAATGCAACACACGTTTCGATGTCAGTATAAAGTGCAAGTCTTTCAACAGGACTGATGGGTTGCCGCCAGTTGGTTGTTGTTTTGCGGATTGCCTCCTCTACGATACTTAGTAGTACAGCAAACTGCTCTTGTGACATACGGAAGTAGGTAAAAAACCGACCATCGTAACTGTCCAGTTCACGGACAAGCCTATGGAATTCTTCATGGTTGTTTCTCTTCTGGAGAGTTTCGTGTACCCAGACACGTCGCTTTCGTCGTCGATTGTTGCGTTGTTTATGCCTTCTGGCTACCAACAGTAGCAGTAGTGCTTCCTCCTCTCGGTTGCTTCTTTTGCCCGCCATATTTTACAGCATCCACAAACTGTTCACGTGACAAATTTGCATATGCCGTCGAATATTGCCGCGCTCTGTGTACTAGGCTCTGCTGGCGGTTTGCCGCTTTGCCGTCGATGTTTTGCCGTTGCCGTCGAGCAGTGTAATAGGGCCCTTATTCGACCAATTTTACAAATGTAATAGTGAGTTCATGACCAGAAGTTCCAGACAGGAGAACAATTTATATATACATATATATAATTATAGAACTGAAGAGAACTCCCTGAAAGCAATAAGAGCTCGACTTGGGAATAAACTACCTGCATACATCAAACATTCAAAAGCGCTAAATATTTTAAAGGATAAAGCCATTAGCTTTATAATTGGCATTAATTAAAGTTTAAATGTAATTATTTATTGTAAGGAATTCGCTTGTGAATTCTCTTATATTGGTACAACATCTCTAGCTTTAATTTACGGAAGTCGTTAACCTGCACTGTATAACCTTTATATACGTAATATTATGTATGTGGGAGTACATTATATGAGTTTTATTTAATTGGCTACTAGCTCGATAAGTTATACTTCTCTGGTAGCCACCTCATATGTGTTACATTAACCCAAAATTATATTGTATACCATCTGGATGAGGACATCTTTGTTATTAACAGAAATATGACCACATCGGTTTAATCCTATGTCGGTGGCGGCCATTTTGGATTTATGCTAATTAGGGGGTGTTAACGAATCCCAAAATGTGTGTCCTATATCAGGATTTGATAAGTACCCATCAAAGGTCACCCGTGCCAAATTTGGGTATTTCTTCAAAAAAAATAACATTCAAACCCCTAAGACAGCAGACTACTGTTGAATTTCATGGAGTGCGCTAATGTTTGACAGATTATGACGAAATAAATGTCTGTGAAGTTTCTATACAAACTACACACACGATAGTTTCATTACAAGTCCGTTAAATAGAGCTGTTTTTAAAGTTAGGTCGGAAACTAAAAGATCGCCCAGCTGGCCCAGTCGATGACTCGAACGCGGAACAGTTCGCTTATGTTCTATTCACAGGGAAACAGAGACATCTACAGTTCTTTCTTCTTCACTGCAGTGTTGCTATTATTGCACACGGAACATTAAGGCATATTGCAACATCATGTTTTATTGCAGTCCGCCCTTGTAAGCTTCTACCGAACCGTACTACAGTGACGTGCTGACAACTAACCCAAGTTGCACTAGGTCTTTGACGGAATTGATGACGCGTCGGAAACTTTGCTTTCTGTTCGCTTATTGACCAAGGTCACCCGATCTAAGACATGCTGAAGAACCTACTCAACAGATTCAAACCCCAGGCGGAAAAGATCATCGCAGAAGAACAGACGGGATTTCGAACAGGACGGAACACCAGTGAGCAGTGTCCTGTGGCATGTCTCCAAAGACTTTTAAAAGGCCTTTGCTAAGGTATGGCATGCGGCCCTGTGGGAGACCATGAGGAAGTACATCATTGGGTCCAATATTTTCCGAATCATTGAACACCTCTATGACAAGGCCACCAATGCTGTTATTTTAATGGGAGCACAGGACACTGGTTTTGAACAACAGTGGGAGTTCGACAAGGATGCCTACTGTCACCCACCCTCTTCAACATCTTTCTGGAAAGGATCATGAATGATGCCTTGGAAAACCATCAAGGCAATATCAGTATTGGAGGCAGGACAATCACCAACCTTCGCTTCGCTGATGACATCGACGGCCTAGCAGGAGAAGAACAAGAACTAGTCAACTTGGTGGAGTGCCTCGACAAAACCTCTACAAAAGCTCTACAGCGTATGGCATGGAGATCAGCGCTGAAAAGACCAAACTCAAACTAATAACAAACAACACACAAGGCATCAACACAGAGGTAAAAGTTAACGGACAGAGACTTGAAACAGTAACACGCTTCAAGTACTTGGGATCAATCATCACAGTCGAGGGTTCCAAACCTGAGATACTTGCCAGGATTGCACAGACAACAGCAACACGCACAAGATTGAAACCCATTTGGAACGACAGTAACATCAATGCTCAATGCTACGCCTATTTATTTTAGACTATCAATATCATAATTTAACTGTTGCAGTAACGCTTACGTCTCCAGTCAAGTTCCACGACCGGAAATAAATTGGGTCGGAACTACAAGTAAACAAATGCATGACTATACATGACTATCTTTGTGGTTTGTTTTGTTATACATCACCTGTAATTAGCGAATGAACGCCGTATGCGAAACAATAGGGTTCTGGGAGCGTGCGCCCACGTTTTGTTTGAACTATTGTTAATTGGGGTTTAGTTGGATGCATATTTGCGGATCCAGGGTGTGTTTATGTGGATACATGTCATTCTACTTTGCCTTCAAAAGAGGTGCAGCAGAACTTTGTATGAGCCTCAAGACGGGGTGTAGGTGGAAATTTCGTTGACCCGCGGGGGCGTGGATGCAGGTTTTTGTGAACCTAAATAAGGAGTAGTTGGTCACATCCTAGATCCCCGTACACAGAAAATGGCTCAGGGATCGCGGAATATGGAGCATGGAAGGAGACACTGCGAGACTTCCCCCGAAAGTTAGCGTATTAATATCCAGGTGATAAGTTGACACCAACATCACTTTCATTACTACACTACACCGGCCAAAACGATTTGTAAGGGGTGAAGAACACGTAAACTACTGACCACATGAGGAGGTTTCTAACTAAACATTTCCAGTCACGCGGCGCACTTTGCCCGGTCACGCATCGGTGACTTGTATGAAATATTTCCCTTCTGTGCCGCGGGGGTGAATTCGTTTATCTCGTGGTCGTAGCTGCTATTTTTACTAGTCCTTTTGCTGGGTGACTATCGAGCAGAGTTTTGCTATTGTGGTAATGTTGCGATAGTGTTATTACAATGACAGTTCCATTGCGATATCGCTATAGTGCGGTGGAATAGCGGATAGCCAGAAAAGCAGTTCCAAAGCACATTTCATATATACTATATGCATATATACTACCCAATAAGTGGTAATTAATAAGCCCGAAACGTTCGTCGCATTTTGAATATTTTCGCCCTCGAAATGTAAGTAATCCGTTCAGATTATGAACACTTATGTTGACAATTTAGTAAACACTTGGTGGTTTAGTCACAATGCCCACTGATGTTCGGTGCAGTCGCGTTGTTCCACATTAAACACAACAAATTTTTCCACAACCTCAGTGGAACCTCAATATTAAGGTCACCCTTGGGACGGGACAAAAGTTACCTGAATAGGTGACCGTATTAGCAGGATTAACTTTCTATAGGTTAGTGCTACAGAAATAAGTTGACACTATGCTAGGGTGACCTTAATTGCGAGGTGGCTGTATTAACGACATTACCGTAAAGCGAGCTTCAACTGTATAATTATATGCTATACCGATAGAGCAAACAACCCAGATTGGTAGGTAACGCGTGAACATTATTTCCAATGCTTTTTGTCAATTTCTGTGCGCCACAAAATAGGATGCGCATTGTCTCCATAGCAAAATCTACCAAATAAAAATGTCCGCGTCTTTTGTTCAAATCTAGGATCCCGCGCATCCTATTATAGTATTTCCGGCTAACGAAACGGAGAATTTCCACATGAACCGTTTCGGATAATCCCACTAATATATAGACCATTTAGAAGCCCTGGATCTCTGACACCGGCTGTGTCGGGGTTCACGTGCGAGTTCTGGTAAACATCACATATTAAGTAGACGGGTTGGAATCAATGCTAATTACAACATTTTGGGGTGTCAATTGACACATGATCATTTCATAATTGTATTTCTTCTAGCATGATCATGGAGGGTTGCTCTATAAACTATATTCGGTCCAAATTTTTGGCTTGTTTCGGTGTACCGTAATTATCTAGGTAGGCCAAGTCCAGTTTCACACTGTAATCATGCATATCTATTTGGGATTTTATAGTTATTGTACTCACACAAACCTATATTTACTTTTTGTCTTCAATCAACTATGTTTTCACATCATTTGGTTTAATATGAGATAAATAAGCGTATGCTAAAATGGGACACTACATATAATATATTGAACACAAATTATGTCAAAGAAAATAATAGTCAACTTCTACGACTCGAACCAAAACACGAATTACATTGATCACCTCTTCTTATTGCACAGCAGGGGTCTGTGAATACGAACATGAACTGCCCTTAAACACTGCGAATGAGCGCGTGGTCCAGCCATGTAGCGGAGTCCGGTTCTGCTAATGTAACCGCATGACCTGTCCTTGTTGGCTCTGCGACGGTCTTAGCGGATGTCATTAATTAAACAGCGGTACGAAGCAAAACATTCGGCGGGCAAACAGTGAACAGATCTAATTAGGTGTAACTATCCTACTGCAATACTGTTATGATAGTATTATTACTACTGCAATATTCACTGGCGTATTTGGAGGAGGGGGGATCGCCCCGCCCCCCCCCCAATGGTGGCAGCTTCCCCCCCCCCCCACCAGTCGCACGGCAGCTGTCACCCCTGTTGTGCGTTGGACAGGGCAGTACTCGCCCGTTTGAGCCACTTCGCAGTGTTAAAAAACAGGGACCAATAAATTATAATAGAAATGATTGTCTCAAAACCACCGACAACATTTGACCTAATAATGGCGATCCATCAAAGTGCAAATGTAGCGTCATCTAGCGGCTATCATTTGGAATGATGAAAATAACAAGTTTTATTTGGAGATTGTTTATGCCTATTGTAGTCAACACCTACTTTTCTGGTAAGTGTCAAGCTGTGTGTTATACCTTATAAAGCAATACTTTCAATTTATAGATGAATCATGATGTGTGATAGCGAATTGTGCACCTTAGTTACACTGATTTACATGTTTAACCTTCATGTGACGACCCGATGAGCTCTCGAGTTCTGCTGACAATCGTCCAATTATAATCAAACCTGTCTTAGCAGCAACCTGTCCATAACGATAACCTGAATATAACGGTCACCTTTGAAAGTCCCGAATAACTTCCTATTACTTTGCACTGCGCACTATCAGTCCATAACGGTAACCTGGCTATTGCGTATAACGGTCAGTTAGTTTGGACCGAACCATTCATAATCAAACTGCCGCTTGCGGGCAGCTCAAAGTGAATTCATAATTTCCCTGAATAAATCGTCATAGCGTCGGTGTCATCGCGTGTACGCTTGATTGTCAAATTGCAATTGAGTCACGCGTGGTGTCATCAGCTTGTTACAGTCGCTATGTGGTTTCCTTTACTTTCCTTTCTAGCAAAGCCAAAAGGGGAGCACAATCAGCTTTGATGTCCAACATGAGCTCAGAGAAGCCATGAAGCGGGCTGTTGTAATATTTACATAGGCGGCTTGGCGTAGCTGGAGAAACTGCTCCATAACGGCAATCTGCCTATAACTGTAATATTTACCTAGGCGGCTTGGCGTAGCTGGAGAAACTGTTCCATAACGGCAATCTGCCTATAACTGTAATTTTGTGCAGTCCCGACGATGACCGTTATGGACAGGTTTTACTTTATCATCGCGCAAGTGTATGTGATGCATGTGTGCACGTATGTGTGTGTGTGTGTGTGTGTGTGCTTGCCTGCGTGTGTGCGTGCGTGTGTGCTTGTATGAACGTGTGTGTGCCCGTGGCGCGTGGGTACGTGCGTGAGTGCGTGGTGCATGCATGCGTGAGTATGTGCGTGCTTGTATGCGTGTGCGTGCGTGTATGTGTGTATGCGCGTGCGTGCGTGTGTATTAACGTTTCTCTCCTAGACGGTTTGAACCAATGGGTTAAGTTGTGTTGCTGGTCTAACGGGTTGATACCGGACGTTGGATTGACGAAAATCGAATATATTTATAACGTTGGGCATATTTTCTACAATTGCTATGAGAAAGGCCGATAAACTGTGATGTTTTTTTTTTCTCAGCCTTGAAGGAAAGAGAAAGGGATATGAACCCAAAAGGGTCACTCCATATATACATTGCCTTGTTTATTATATTCCTAAGCTGATCAAGGAGCAGCTTGGAATTAAGAAATTCAGTGGTCAAGGGATGGACAAATTAAATGACATTGCCAAGTCTGTACATAGGCAGCACTCAAATAAAATGGAAGCATGTGCAAGTATTGTGAAAGCATCTTTGAGGCAACTCAACTGCACTTGCAGGATCAGAAAGAGAGAAACCAGAGAATACACAAAAAGAAAAGAAAAATATTGGCAAGAATCCATCTTCAGTAAAAGACAAAAGGTTTATAATGCTGAACCTCCCTGTGAGGAAAACCATGTGTGTGATGACGATCTCTTCACTATAGCTGAAGTAAGAGAAAAATTTAAATCTCTCGGAGTTACAACCAGGCTTAGGAATGAACAAAAACTAAGAGAGCTGTTGAGACAAACCCAGGATCAGATTGTATCATGTTAGTGAGTACAGGTACATAAGTTGTAAACAAGATTTAACAAACCTGATTATGTGGTAGAATATATAGGAGATAAAGTAACAACCATCAAACTACTTACATAAGATAATATCTGTGTAAGCCAGTACTTGCTAGATATTTTGATTAGGTAGCATTGTTGTTAAAACTAAGCAAGGGCGATAGTCGGGAGGCGTAACCTAAATAAATAAAGCAGCCTAACGTAACGTAATTGATTGTATTTAAAGGAAATAAAAATAAGCCATTAGCTAAAATCCTTTTTCCATGTGTACACAAAGTTTAACATTGTATGTGACAAATACAGAAAAATACATTTGTAGCATAAATTCGATTTTAAGCTCGTCTGTATTTATCCAGACAGATCTCAATCTGTTTTCACATATATAATTACAATATATTACCGTACAATATATTTACAATTAATAAATTATATATCCATTACATTATATTTGTTTGGATAAATAACATTTAGAAACATCGTTATATAATGACCATATTTTCATTTTTGTAGCGAATAAATAGTTACTACAAAAATATAAATTATTTACAAACAGTGCATTATAGTATAAAATTATTTTGTTTATATTACTTCGTGAAAACATAAACAAAAAAATGTATAGAAAATCAAAGGTTTGCATGCTGTCAGGATTGAACCGGCGTCGCCCGATTGTAAAATATACAAATAACCAACGCGCCTACCCACTGAGCTAGCGGAACCAACGGAAACTGTCTCACTGATTTAAGTTATGATAAATTGTACAACTCCTTCATATATCGATATTCTAGTGCTATTATGAGATTATACACGTTACTTTATGTAGCTGGATACAATATATGTTTGCTATGTATGTTTATTGGTGTAGATTATCTGTCGTTGGTTGCATTCGATATAATTATTCTGAAAACGAGCCGAAGCTCGACGAAACCTAGTCGACTTGTAGGCCCATTCGCATTCGTTGTTTTGAATAAAATTCGATTCATGTGGAACCGTAAGATAACTGCTTGTTCCTCTATGATGACGAGTGTTTGTATTACGTCGGAATATTGCACAATAACTCGTTCTGACGCTCGTTTCGACGAACCAAAAGCTATACTTGTAAACATGCTCTGAATGCATGGAAAGGGTCGGCCTAATGCGAGTGTGTGTCATAAGTGACGTCCCGATACCACGTGATCGCCTAGTTCATTAAAAAAAAATTTCCGCGGGAATCGCTACACAGACGGGTTTAAAATCGAATTTATGCTACAAATGTATTTTTCTGTATTTTTTAGTGTTGTCAAATGTTACATATAAGGTTAAACTGTGTGTACACATGGAAAAATGATTTTAGCTAATGCTTTATTTTTATTTCCTTTAACCATGCATTCCGCTCCGCTCGCAGATACAACTGCGCCAGATACAACCAATCATTTCTCCATTCCCTACGCTTACACTTCTATGACCCATCCTTGCAAGCCAGGGCTGTTTGCCATGCCAAACTAGCCCTGGCTGATCCCCTACGCGAAGTACAGAAGTTAGCCGAGTCAAACTAGTAATTGACTTCGCCAGACGCTGCTGATTGCGTCAGCGCCAGCCAGCAGTACCCCCTGGCTGATCGCTTTGCGAAACTCTGAATTTAAGCTCAGCCTATGAAATCGCTCACTAGATCAGTGGGTCTCGGCAGGTCAGATGGTCATAATAAAACTAATTTCAATCAACCGTGGCTCGTGTTACATGCAATGTTTAGGAAGTAGAAGCAATTATTCGAATACACAATACCGCTCAGATGCCCGTGCTAATGGGCGAACGGGGTCATTATATATTGGGATTCCCAGAAATCGTTTATCCGTCTTCAAATTGGGACTGGTATTTGCGCTGTTCTCACGGGTGATGCAGTCGCGACTGGAGAAGTCAGTTACTAGTTTGACTCAGGTGACTTCCGCACTTCGTGTAGGGGATCAGTGAGGGCTAGTTTTGCATGGCAAACAGCCCTGGCTTACGAGAATGGTCGTGACTGCATCACCCGTGAGAACATCGCAAATACCCGCCCCAATTTGAAGACGGATAAACGACTTCGGGGAATCCCAATATATAATGACCCGTTCGCCCATTAGCATGTAACACGAGCCACGGTTGGTTGAAATTAGTTTTATTATGACCATCTGATCTGCCTACCTCTACTGATCTAGTGAGCAATTTCATAGGCTGAGCTTAAATTCATAGTTTCGCAAAGCGATCAGCCAGGGGGTACTGCTAGCTGGCACTGACGTAATCAGCAGCAGCGACCCCTGGCGCGCGAGGATGCTATGACCTACTGTTGTGGTAATCATTGACATTACGTAAAGCCGTGTCTAGTAATCGCGATTTTTCAGCAGGCTTTGCCTTATCAGAAACCTTTACCCACTACGGCTTCCCGATACTATTAAAGGGTTAATGCACCTAGACCTTGGAACGAAGCGAACGGTACATCCGATTACCGACTTAGCAAAATGTAGAATATAGTAGCGTTAGCACGACTGGAACGAATTCCGAAACTACTTACATACACTTTCTTTGGCATCACCAAGCAAGCCTACATAAACAGTGGAGATACATATACCGCCGATAAGCGCTGGTATCGCAAATAATCTTAATAGTGCTAGAGTAAAGGTTGCCGTCAGATGTCCAAACGTTGTGGATTCGAACCACGAACATATTTAACCATATTTAGCAAGATTGCCAAACAGAAAATTACCTCCAGATGACAAGTGGACTGTGGACAAGGGACCGTTTTTTTTAAACACAACCTTTCTGTCTATGTGTATCCCGACCTTGTGATGTATATGTCTATTATTTCTAAACAATTCATGCTGTTATCATCCACACAATTAGCATTTTTTGTCCAATTCATTTAAATTCCTCTATGAGAATGAACACTTTCTGATATATCTAATAGACACACTATTCATTCATAATAATATTTCCTCTGGTCACTCTATCTTTCTTAACCGAGAACAATATTTTTATCAATATTTTCATAATCATTCAATAATAAAAAAACTTTTATCCGATTTCCTCTTAACCTCCTGTTGTCAAAGAACATTTTAAACCGTATTTAGCAACTAGAGTCTCTCAATTCTGGGTTAATTTTATTTACGCTCCTCTGTACTCTATCTAGCAAATATATCTTCTTCGTACCATGTAATACTATCGCCTCTATACTTGTATAAATGATTCTAATTGAGATCTAACTATTTTTTTATACGGCGGCATAACTAGCCAGTTTCCTAATCAGGATAATCCGGGTTCCGATACACCTGCCGCATTTTTGCGAAACGCGAGCAACTGCATTCACTTCACTTACCTCTATAACAAAAACGTTCGGCAGTAGACGTTGTTGGGATCCAAGTGGGCGAATAGCGCTTATCAACTGGCAAGTAACTGAAATAGAGATGATTTCGCGCATGCGCATTTTGGACTTTACAAAGTAGGACAAACAAGCACGATAGCTGACGTTTTTTATACTCGCGACTGTGTGCATAAAACACCAACAACGAAGGCATGCCGAGGCACAACTCGTCATTGTTGCGACGGTGTTTGCAACAGTGACAGTCGATACAACGAACTTGAATGTATACAAGGTGTCAGCAGGGGTAGAACTTCAGCATTTATTTTACTAGACAGCAGAACTAGTAAAGACAAAAGTTTACTAGTCCGCCAAAAGGTTTACTAGTCCTGCAAATAAAAAACATAGCACAAATTTAGGTCACAACAATTTTATTTAAAACACAAAAAACCACAGTGTCATCCAGGCCTGGCGTTAACACTGCCTGTCAGTCAGTCAGTGTCACTCAGAGTCGGAGGCACTACTGTCATCACAGTCGGTGTCACTGCTGTCAGTGTAACTACTACAGTCGGGCCTTGGCCTAAGCGGCTGAGTGTCTGGCCTCCGGGCTCCACCAGCACTCCACAGCTCGATTGCCTCCTTCCGTTCAAATGCAGCAATGTCTGGTGAAAAATATGATGCATAAAGGCGGAAAATACAACACTAAATAGTATTACTTTTGAACCCGAAGATCCAGGCAAGTTATAACACAGATCTACATCAAATGCAAATTAATAATTTCCCATGGCATTGTTTACTGCACGGCACGCTTGAAATGAGAGATAACAGAGAAATGAGGGATAATAATTTAAACCATATAGTGCTAACCCTAACAAAGTACAATCAAACACAATATTTTTTTTACATTTTATAACATTATATCACATGGGTAACATAATTACCTAAACAAATGCGTCAGACGGTCCATGGTGGCCGTGTTCAGCGCTTGGATGGCTCGGTGGGCAGGTGCAGTGCCGGGACGGGCTTCGAACGCAGTTTGCCGGAAGACAGCTCGTGTGTGCGCCTCGCTTGTACTGTGTGCGCGTAGCGAGTCTGGACGAAAGTTGTCCGTGCCAGTCAAGAACGCATTCTTGCCAAGGACACCAGTTACGTTGTGTGTCCTGCACACTTTGCAAAACATCAAATCGTTGTCGACATCGTAGGACAGCCAAGTGTGGTCTCGTTCCCAAACCTTCAATAGCCACACGGTCATTTCTGCTGGTCGTACAGCGAGTCCCGTTCTCGCTTTTCCACCTTGCGTTTAACTTCTGGTTTTGCAACCCAAGTTAAATAACGAGGCATCGTGCGTAAACGTAACAAAATAATTAGTAATGAATTAACAAAATAATTGATGTAGAACTGAAGATGTGAACCGTATTCGAAATCCGCGCATTTGAAAATAGATTAGAAAATAGACGCGAAAATGGACGCCAATTGCGCTCATTAGCCGGTACCCCTCTACATGATACGCTAAGCCAAACAAAACGGTCGTTTCAGATTTCTATGTCACACAACAACCAATCAAAAGTACCGTTTCACTGTCGATTCACATTAGGTGAAGATTTACTTTGTCAATTGTACGGTTGGTGGCGCCACGCAACATGCTGATTTTTACTAGACAGCCGGACTAGTTGGTAGGCCGGGTTTACTAGTCCGCCGTAATCTTTACTAGTGTACGGACTAGCGGACTAGTGGGTAGTTCTACCCCTGATTGTCAGTTGGGTGCCCTTCCCCAAATTCCACAGAGATCCTGAGAAATGTCGGCGATGGGTTGCTGCTTGAAGCCGTGATGGTTTCACAACACTGTCAACAACCAAAGTAAACAATTAGACGTACATCTACATTGACTGTCACAGTGTTCTGCCCAGGTTTTCAAAAGGGCACATAGAGCGCGGTGAGCCATTATTAAAAAGGCACTTGCGACTCGAGGCGAAATTAAATACATGAGATGTAGTAGCAGTGTACAGCTTGTAGTTTAATTAATATCACACTACTTACATATAGTATATTATGTACACATATTTATGTACTATATAATACAGGCTCAGGCATAGAACAAAACATAATTTTCAGCTATACATAACTTTTTTATTTGTGTCAATCTGCATAATATTCAACATACACAGAGAATATTATGCAGGTAATATTTGTGCCAAATTCATTTAGGTTAGGTTTAACATAATTTACATATACTGTTATGTTTAATTTTGAGCATTTAAAATGTACAAGCAACATAGTAATTTTGAAAAATGACATTTAGATAAATATAAATGTGGACAAATGGAACATTATAGTATATATATAGACAATACAACATGTTCAATTTAGTTAAATTGGCATATATTCACTGTATGTATGTTTTAGGAAAAAACAATATTCAGCATGACGTAACATTTATGTATAAATTCACATCATATTTAATATTCCCAGAGACTATTATATAAGCAAAAGGTATGCAAAATATTGTTGGGCTAGGCTGAACAGAAATTTATATATATTTAACTGAAAGTCCGTCGCGAACAGGGTCTACTGACTTGCGAAGGTAGGCGCCTCCTCAGATCAAAGCGTATTTTAATAATTTTGCACAATCACATGAGAAAAAATTAACGGAAAATTTAGCAGTAGAAGTCTCCCGACGATCGGACTATAACTTTTGAAGATACGAACAAAATACGGACTGCTTGACGATATGTATAGCCGAGGCGCTGCGCGAAAGTCCGTCGCTCTGACCTGTCCATTTTCGAAGGTCGGCGCTTCCTCAAATCAACGTATTTTAATATGTGTTGGCACACACGATTAAGAATTTAACAGCGATCGGGATAGGTGTCGAGGTATGGGCGCCTGAACAATCGAACTGAGCGCGTGGTGTGATGTCTGCAATCGCCCCGAATTCGACTTTGTATTCCATTCCCAATCGCGGGACACGCTCTGTTGGATTGTTGAAAAATTTAACCGCGTACGTGGCGCAATCAGGATAGGGATGTGTTTCAAGATAGGTGCGCTTGCAGACACACTCAAATATTCATCGTATAACTGTCTGTACCCACAAGTAGGGTTTCAATGTAAATATAGCAGGACGCCGTGTAAAAAAGGCAGGATTTTTTTGCTTTTTCTGGGTACTGAAGAAGGGCAGGGCCTGCAAATTCGACCTAGGCAGAACACTGAATTAATTAAAATAGACGTTGGCGGACGTCTTCTTAAGAAAATCCAGACTCTATGACCGCTAACTACACGCCTGCTCAGGTTTGTCACTAACTACAGTTAGTGATAAACCTGCGCCAGTCAAACTGTTATTTTATTAATTCCCAGAAATATCGAGCTTTCATAAACCCTAGGATCGCGCTAATCGTTTATCGCGGCAATGAATTTAACCAATCACAGCATTGCACCCAGAATGATCAGAACGCGCGGCAGAAAGCTAAATGGAAGAAAGTTAAATGGAAGAAGTACACAGTACTGGCCCATCCACGGGTCATAACCCGACGAAACGTCGAAAAGGTATGTATACATAACATCGAATTAATGATTTAGTAAAACTTAATCAACACTCGCCGAGCAGAAGTTATACGCCACATTCTGGTTTACATAGCACACTGAAAACACTTATAAATTGATAAAAAATTCTTTATCCATGAATGAGCGATTTTATTAAAGGGAATAAAAACATATATTGCTCGAATTCATGTTATATTACATCCTGCTATCTATTGCCACGTCCACCAAGCCAAAAAAATCAAAAAAATTCTATAAATTAGAAATTCTACATTTTATGGTGTACATCCGGACATTTTCGAATATCCATATTTTTGGCGCGCTTTTCGGGATGCCGAGATGTGACGTCACTTATGACGCAAACTCGCATCAGGCCGACCCTTTCCATGCATTCAGAGCATGTTTACAAGTATAGCTTTTGGATCGAAACGAGCGTCAGAACGAGTTATTGTGCAATATTCCGACGTAATACAAACACTAGTCATCATAGAGGAATAAGCAGTTATCTTACGGTTCCACATGAATCGAATTTTATTCAAAACAACGAATGCGAATGGGCCTACAAGTCGACTAGGTTTCGTCGAGCTTCGGCTCGTTTTCAGAATAATTATATCGAATGCAACCAACGACAGATAATCTACACCAATAAACATACATAGCAAACATATATTGTATCCAGCTACATAAAGTAACGTGTATAATCTCATAATAGCACTAGAATATCGATATATGAAGGAGTTGTACAATTTATCATAACTTAAATCAGTGAGACAGTTTCCGTTGGTTCCGCTAGCTCAGTGGGTAGGCGCGTTGGTTATTTGTATATTTTACAATCGGGCGACGCCGGTTCAATCCTGACAGCATGCAAACCTTTGATTTTCTATACATTTTTTTGTTTATGTTTTCACGAAGTAATATAAACAAAATAATTTTATACTATAATGCACTCTTTGTAAATAATTTTTATTTTTGTAGTAACTATTTATTCGCCACAAAAATGAAAATATGGTCATTATATGACGATGTTTCTAAATGTTATTTATCCAAACAAATATAATGTAATGGATATATAATTTATTAATTGTAAATATATTGTACGGTAATATATTGTAATTATATATGTGAAAACAGATTGAGATCTGTCTCAATAAATACAATTTTGTTAAACCTAACCTAAATGAATTTGGCACAAATATTACCTGCATAATAGTATCTGTGTATGTTGAATATTATGCAGATTGACACAAATAAAAAAGTTATGTATAGCTTAAAATTATGTTTTGTTCTATGCCTGAGCCTGTATTATATAGTACATAAATATGTGTACATAATATACTATATGTAAGTAGTATGATATTAATTAAACTACAAGCTGTACACTGCTACTACATCTCATGTATTTAATTTCGCCTCGAGTCGCAAGTGCCTTTTTAATAATGGCTCACCGCGCTCTATGTGCCCTTTTGAAAACCTGGGCAGAACACTGTGACAGTCAGTGTAGATGTACGTCTATTTGTTTACTTTGGTTGTTGACAGTGTTGTGAAACCATCACGGCTTCAAGCAGCAACCCATCGCCGACATTTTTCAGGATCTCTGTGGAATTTGGGGAAGGGCACCCAACTGACACCTTGTATATATTCAAGTTCGTTGTATCGACTGTCACTGTTGCAAACACCGTCGCAACAATGACGAGTTGTGCCTCGGCATGCCTTCGTTGTTGGTGTTTTATGCACACAGTCGCGAGTATAAAAAACGTCAGCTATCGTGCTTGTTTGTACTACTTTGTAAAGTCCAAAATGCGCATGCGCGAAATCATCTCTATTTCAGTTACTTGCCAGTTGCTATTCGGCCACTTGGATCCCAACAACGTCTACTGCCGAACGTTTTTGTTATAGAGGTA
>CM034541.1:59070694-59140829 GCA_020002185.1 Paraescarpia echinospica | reverse complement strand
TTAGGCAAACCTTACGGTTGTACTATCCGTTTCCCCTACAATGAGTAGGAATCTGAATCTGAATTCATCATCATGCAAATCATTTATATATATATATAATAATAATAATAATAATAATATTTATTGATACATAATGTTAAGTATATCACAAATGTAGCAGTAATATGAAACATGTATACATTACGTATCAAATGGAACGAAGCAACACATTGCTTGTGTTCCTTATTCATGTCATATATGCAATGAAATCTATGATTCGTGTAAAAAACAAAACAAAAAAACATCTTCATAATAAACTAACAATTTATTTAATAATGCATTATAAGAGTACCGTAAGTCTGAACATCAGGTACATCTTAACATGACATCATTATGCGAGTACCGCAACACTGAACATCAGGTACATCTTAACATGACAACATTACACGAGTACCGTAACACTGAACACCAGGTACATCTTAACACAACATTATACGAGTACCTAACACTGAACACAGGGTACATCTTAACATGACAAAATTACATTAAAGCAGCATTTAGCATATGTTTGCTAGAATTAGACGCTTGGTCCTTTGTTTGAACATATGAATAGATGTACAATATTGTAAATAGTTATTTGTAATAAATGTATTCCAGATTTTAGGACCAACATAAGCCAAAAACAGTTGTCTACAATTAGTCTTGCAGTATGGTATTTTATATGTTACTTCCTGTCTTGTATTATATTTATGTGTGGATATTTGCAGGACAAATACATCATGATATATATCTTGCAACATACCCCTATTATGCTTGTACATTAGAATACAGCATAAATATTTATTTACGTCATAAATATTCATTATTTGATAAGATGTAAATAAAGGCTGCGTATGTTCAATAAATCCTACATGACTTATTACACGCAAAACTCGTTTTTGGAGTAAATGAATTTTAGCAAGGTATATATTCGGGGCCCTTCCCCAGACGACATTACAATAAGTAATATATGGGTATATAAACATGTAATACAGGTTTAACAATGATTTGTTATCTAATTTGTTTGTCACCCTTTTTATAATACCAATATTCTTAGAAATTTTATTTGATATATATTTAATGTGTGTGCTCCAATTCAATGTATTATTTATAAGCAAACCCAAAAACTTTATCTCATGTACAGTGTTAATTTGTATGCCGTCTATGCAAATGTTATTACACCTCTCTCTTATACTGATCGTATTACTAAAGGTCACTGTGTGAGTTTTCTGTATATTCAAAGATAGTTTATTAATGTTAAGCCATAAAGATAGTTTTTTTATTTCAGAGTTCAAAACATTTTTCCATTTCATCTATATTGTTGCCTTGTATAAAGATGCTCGTGTCATCAGCAAACATAATGGTAAACGTTGTGTCAGATAAAGTAGATAAATCATTTATATAGATATCAAGAATATAGGTCCCAACAACGACCATTGTATCACTCCTCTCTAAACTGGTTTCCAATTTGAAATCTCCCCCTCTACTATTAATTTTTGTCTTCTGTCTGTCAACCATGTTTATGTCCAACTAATCACACCATCCACTATACCATGTTCGTGTAGTTTAAGTAACAATCTTTGATGTGGCACTTTATCAAATGCTTTCAGAAAAATTAAGTACACTACATTCACTGGTGACCCATCGCCTACCCACTTTGCAATTTCTTCTAAAAAACATTAGAAATTGATTAGACAAGACCTAGCTTTTAGGAACCCATGTTGAGATTAATTTATTAATTTGTGTTTTACAAGGAATTCCACTATGTAAATCTAATAAGCGTTTCTAATAATTTACATAAAACTGATGTTAAGCTCACTAGTCTGTAATTATCTGTCTTGCTCCTCGATCACTTTTTAAATAATGGTGTAATATTTCCTTCTTTCCATTCTAATAAACCATTCCTTCTTTAAGTGACACATTAAAGAATATAGCAATTGGTTTACTGATTTGGTATACAATTTAACTAAGCAGTTTTGGTGGTATCCCGCCAACTCCAGGTGATTTGTTTTCTTTTATCATCTTAATTGAGTAACAAACAACTGCCCTAATTGATTTGATTGATCTCCTCAAATATAAACGCAGTGAACTTACAGTGTATATATTGTGTTGTAGACACTGAGCTCAAATACCAGTTCATGGCACCTGCCATTTATAACACATCATATATGACGTTTCCTGCGCTGTTTTCTATTGGTGCCACATTATCTCGAACCTTCTGTTTACTGCTTGCTTAAGCGAAGAAACTCTTGCTATCATTGTTATGCCATTCGCCAACTTGTGCACAAAAGATCGATGGATTTTCAAATTTCGGTTTTAGCTAGGTTAAGGGTCTCTTTGTAGTTATAATATTCTATATTTCCAGTGTTTCTGTAAACTCCACATAATTTGTTTGTAAGCAATCTTTCGTATAGCTTCTTTTGATAGGTGATTTTTCCTAGATAGTTTCCATTTCTTTATAAGGGAACATATCATTCAATAATGCGCTCAATTTCATCTTTCAAAATGGTCCAACATTCTGTTGCTGTCTTGTCCTTCATTAAGTTAGTCCAATCTATGGGTGTTAAATATTTTCTCATCTGTTTATATTTGCCTTTGTTAAAATTTCTCCTCCATCGCATTTTACCATTATTCCCTGATTGTACTTTTATACTGAAGTGGAACTGGTTATGATCACTTGATCGTGTATTTTAACATTATCAACTAATTCGTTTTCAGAAGATAACACTAAATCCAACACATTCCCACCTCTGGTTCGTTCCAAAACATGTTGATAAGGAAACAATCTTGTATTAGAAGTAGAAACCTTTGTTCATCACCTGCAACACTCTCTAGTGATTTCCATTGAATATGTCCATGATGAAAATCACCCATTATAACACATTCCCCTTTACTTTTCTCCTTTATAGCATTGTGCAGTTTTACATCATCCTCTTGTCGTACATTTGGACTACAATAACATAGTCCTTTTGTTAATGTTGAGTTTCTGGTAACTATTTTGCACCAAATAGTTTCCTCGCAATCTGCTTCCCTTTTCATTTGTAATTCATATGCCTGTGTAGATTCGTGAATATACATAATGACTCCGCCTCCCCTTCTCTCTTGTCTGTCCTTTATAAACCTGGCATAACCCGATACAGCTAATTCAGCATCTATCATGTCTTCATGTGCCGCTATTATGATTTCTAAATCGCTTCTCGTATTTATTATGCTTCTGGTATTTAAGCCTACACGTCTAACTTTATTTTTATGGATATTTGGTGAACCTTTCCATGTAGATTTGTTTGACCTATTCCTTTCAGGCGGCTCTACGTATCCCACCAGTGCATCTACTTTAAATACTCAATTGCGCATGTATCTTCACCTGTGCACCTAATGAACTCGTTCCCTAGAATTGATGCTCCTTTTCCTGTCAGATGCAGCCCATCACTCACAAACACATCTTCTCTCACTACAAATCTTACCGACATGTCTACGAAGCCAACTCCTTCCTCCTTGCTTAACTTCTGATCAAGTGTGTTGATGGCCATCCTTCTGCAATTATTGTAGTATTGTCCTGTGCCTCCCATTATCGGCAGTATACCGATTTAACAAGATTTAACAAGATTGCCATCCAGAGAATTAACTCTAGATGGCAGGTGGACAAGGAAGCCCTTTGGCTTATCGAGAGTCCAACCCTTTTATCTACATATATCCAGCCCTTCTGAGGTATGTGTCGATTTTATTTTTAAACATATTCACACTACTAGCACCCACACAATCATCAGATAATCTGTTCCATTCATTCACAGTCCTTTGTGAAAATGAGAACTTTCTCACGTCTAATCTACACTGCTCCTTTACTAATGTAACTTCATGTCCTCTAGTCTTTCTATCTTTCTTAACTGAAAAAAACATATTTCTATCAATATTTTCATAACCATTCAATATTTTAAACACTTCTATCTGATCTCCTCTCAATCTCCTGGTCTCTAGTGTTGTTAAACCACATTCTTTTAGGCGTTTTTCATAACTAAGATCCCTCAGTTTTGGTATCATTTTAGTCGCTCTCCTCTGTACTCTTTCTAGCATATCTATGTCCTTCTTGCGGTATGGCCTCCACGCTTGTATACAATATTCTAAATGAGGCCTAACTATTGTTTTGTACAGCGGTATTATTAGTTCTTTTTCTTTATATGCTACATTTCGCCTAATCAATCCTAGGATTTGATTTCCATTTGAAGCTGCAATTCCACACTGCTCTGAAACCTTCATGTCAGCACTAATTGTCAGCCCTAAGTCTTTTTCTTTTACAGTAGTACTTAGTACAGTTCCCCCATTGTATATTCTACATATTCGTTCCCATGTCCTGTGTGAAGGCATTTACATTTCCCAAAATTGAACAACATTTGCCACTTTTCAGACCATTTGATCAACCTGTCAAGATCATCTTGTAAATGCTGTCTATCCCCATCACTTTTAATCCTTCTAAACACTTTTGTATCATCTGCAAATTTCAACACCTTGCTAGCTATATCATCGTCCAAATCGTTTATATATATTAAGAATAATATAGGTCCCAGTACTGATCCCTGTGGAACCCCACTCAAAACTGATTTCCAGTTTGAAGCCTCCCCATCAACAACTACCCGTTGTCTTCTGTCAATCAGCCATTTTTCTATCCAGTTAATTATACCATTTCCTATGCCATGGGCTTTTAGTTTAAGCAGTAATCTCTGATGTGGCACTTTGTCGAAAGCTTTTTGAAAATCTAAGTAGATGATATCTACTGGTGATCCATCATCTACCCACTTAGTGATATCTTCCAAAAAACATAACATATTTGTTAAGCATGACCTCGCTTTTAGAAACCCATGTTGAGATGGGTTTATCAAGTTATGTTTAACAAGAAAATCCACCATGTGATCTTTAATTAGTCTTTCTAATAATTTACAAATCACTGATGTTAAACTCACTGGTCTATAGTTCTCTGACTTGTTTCTCGAACCTTTTTTAAATAACGGTATAATGTTTGCTTCTTTCCATTCTAAAGGAACCACTCCCTCTTCTAATGACAAGTTGAAAACTGTTGCAAGCGGTATGCTAATTTGTTCTACAATTTCCAATAGTAGTTTGGGTGGAATACCGTCCACTCCAGGTGATTTATTATTCTCCATAGCCCTAATTTTCTTAGCTACCATTTCTAGGGTTACAATTAACTGTCTTAAATAGTCTGATTCTGCCCCCTTGAACTTAGCCTCTGGTACTGGCAGTGAACTAGTGTCTTCTCTGGTAAACACTGAACTAAAATACTCATTTAGGTCTTCTGCCATTAAGAATCCTTCTGATATTATATTTCCAGCACTATCTTCTAGAGGACCGACCTTATCCTGAATTTTCTGTTTGCTTCGAACATACGCATAAAAACTCTTACTGTCATGTTTTATATTACAAGCTAATTTATGTTCATAGCTTCTCTTTGAATTTCTAATTTCAGCTGTAGCTTGGTTTAGTGCTTCTTTATAAACGCTGTAGTCTTCGTCATTGCCAGTACGTCTATATAACTTCCACATCATTTGTTTATACTTAATTTTTCTATTGGCTTCTTTCGATAAGTATTTCTTTCTGGTCCGTTTCCCTTGTTTTTTGAAGGTAACAAATTTATCTACGATGCACTCTGGATAACACCATCTGTCAAATGCGTGCCTCTTTCAGTGTGCAGACATGTCTCCTACACTTATTAATGATGGCCGTCTTGCCTTATTGGTGCCCACGAACACAAGAAAAGATCTTCATTACCCTTGACATGCCCTTTTCTTTCTGCGACGTCCTCTATCTTTGCCCCTGGTAGACACTGAGTCATATACTCCCCCTTGTTCATTGTATTTTCCAACTTACTGATAATAGAATCCCCCATGACCACTCGCAGTTTCCTCACTTTCCCCTTAACTATTGCATCTGCAGAACTATTGGCTTCATTATGTTGCAACTTCTCAATGAGGACCTGTTTAAGTTTCTTTTACTGTACACTTTGTCTTCTTCCACCTGTCTTCTTCTCAGGCTTTTGTTTCACAGTCTTACCGGTTGCCTATGTGTTATCTACTTCTTCACCACCTGTAACGCTGTCGCTTCTCTCCTCGTTCTCTACAGACTGATTTCCTGTTGATTTATCACTGAGCCGTTTTCTTTTCCTCTGCTGAACACTTTTCATCCGTCCATCTCTCTTCTTCTCATTTCCTTGTTCCTTCACACCTGTCACCTTCCCTCCCCTCAACATCCTACGTCTCCCTGTGACAACTCTGCTCCTTCTGTGTCGTAGTACTTCCAACTCTCTCCCTGTCATCCTCTCTGTTCCATTTATTTCCATGTTGAATCTCACCTTCATCTCCTTCACTATATCTGTCAACTTAAAAACACCCCCTTCATCAGACATTCCTCCCTCAAACACCCCATACACGGAAAAGTAAATCCGTCTTCTTTGATCTCTGCACAATTTTGAACAGCCAGACAACGCAAAATCCACCCAGCTCTGGCAGTCGTTGCAAACTAAGTGTCGTTTTGCCCTGAGTTGCCGCTTGCAAGGAATCATATCATAATTTATTTATATTCAAAATAGTTTTTATATAGTCTTAACAAAGACGTTTATGTGTGCAATTTTTTAAAGATTGTTTCGGTTATAAATGAATTGATTTAATTCCTCACGATATTTTAAATGAGTTGTTGTTTTCTGATCGTCTGTGTGGTGAGTTCATCAAGACTACAGGCAAAAGGGTTGCAGTGGATATTAAGTTGTTTCTGTCTTTTGAGGGAAAAAATTAAGTTAAACGTGAGATTCAAAATATTGAACTGTGAAAGCACGTTTAAAAGAAGCACAACTTTGGCAAATCTTACGGTTGTACTATCCGTTTCCGCTAACCTACAATGAATAGGAAACGGAATCCGAAGTTGTTGTTTGACCGACTCATATAACAAAACGGTACAATTTTCAAAACAAAAATATGTACAGTTCAATTTTGAAATAAAGTGTGATCCCTCCCTTTGATCGTTTGCCTAACATGGCTAATGAGTATGATCTGCCCTGTACTATTTACCCATAGTTGGGGGTGGAATAGTGAGTGTCAAGACAGGTCCACACGCACCAGCCCACCCATCTGTGGGACTCGAATCTCCTCCGAGATGACAAGCATATTCGCCTGGGGCCACAAAGTGCCCAGCATCCGCAGTGTACCACAATGGTATTGTGCTAAGGTCTGTTTATGGCTATTCACCAACAGGGGATATGTATGCATTTGGCTCCCTTTTCACTTACAAGAAAAGGTGCAGGTTTGTGAAAACAACTGGGAAAGAAGAATTGCGGGAGTGAGTAGAACCGATCAACGAAGAATGGAGGATTGAGGGAGGGGGTTGGAGTACAAGGAATCCTAAAGAAGAAACTGGTGAGGAGACGATTCAAGCTGGCTGGGCGTGTAGAGAGAATGGAAGGAAAATGGCTGGCAAAGAAAGCAGATGCCCAAAGAGTGGAGGGGGAGATGAGGCGAGGAATCCCTAGAATGCGATGGAAGGATTGTGTAAAGAGAGACTTGGAAGGATTGGGAGAGGAATGGAGAACGAAATAAAAGATAGAGGGGAATGGAGACAGTTGGTGGAGAGAACAGTGCAATGTAAGTGTGAGGAAACAAGAAAAAAGAAAGAGAGATAACAGAAATCGAGTAAAGGAACCAAGGCCATCCTCATCCCTGACGACAGGGAACCAAGGCCATCCTCATCCCTGACGACAGGGAACCAAGACCATCCTCATCCATGACGACAGAGAACCAAGGCCATCCTCATCCCTGACGACAGGGAACCAAGGCCAGCCTCACCCATGACAACAGGGAACCAAGGCCAGCCTCATCCCTGACGACAGGGAACCAAAGCCATCCTCATTCCTGACGACAGGGAACCAAGGCCATCCTCATCCCTGACGACAGGGAACCAAGGCCATCCTCAACCCTGACGACAGGGATCGAAGGCCATCCTCATCCCCGACGACAGGGAACCATGGCCATCCTCATCCCCGACGACAGGGAACCAAGGCCATCCTCATCCCCGACGACAGGGAACCAAGGCCATCCTCATCCCTGACGACAGGGAACCAAGGCCATCCTCATCCCTGACGACAGGGAACCAAGGCCGTCCTCATCCCTGACGACGAGGAACCAAGGCCATCATCATCCCTGACGACAGGGAACCAAGGCCAGCCTCATCCCTGATGACTGGGAACCAAGGCCAGCCTCACCCCTGACGACAGGGAACCAAGGCCAGCCTCACCCCTGACGACTGGGAACCAAGGCCAGCCTCACCCCTGACGACATGGAACCAAGGCCAGCCTCACCCCTGACGACATGGAACCAAGGCCAGCCTCACCCCTGACGACATGGAACCAAGGCCAACCTCACCCTTGACGACATGGAACCAAGGCCAGCCTCACCCCTGACGACATTGAACCAAGGCCAGCCTAAACCCTGACGACAGGGAATCAAGAGGAGATAAAAACGTAAACTAAGTATTGTTTTCCATTTTTCAAAAAAAATTCCGTTAGCTATAGAACATATTCCATACAGATGTTGTTTGTTTAATTATGTTGTGTGATCTAAAGTATCAAAATGTTTTGATAAATCTAAACATAATATTGATAGGTGTTTCACTTGAATCCAATGCGATAATTGTTCGGTCGATAACTTCCACAACCGCATATTCGGTTGAACGACCACATTTGAAATCGTACTGGTTTGAATTATCATACAAGTTGTTGTTTTATAAAATATGAATATATATGAGTATGTATAACTGTTTCAATAAGATAGGTTTTACAGATAGCAGATATATATGTAAGTAGTTACAAAATAGTGTTTCGTCATCAATTTAAAGATAAAAATTTCTTCCGCAATTTCCATCCTATCTGGGAAGATTTCCGTATTACATTTTTTTTAAAGATGTAAGGCTAAGGGTTTGATTAAAATAAAATATGTTTTTAATTGTTTCAGTGTTATGCCATCACGACCACTACAATAACTGTTTTTGCACGTATATTGTCAATTATTTTGGGTGTTGATTCTTCATTTATTTCTTGGAATTGAGAACGGATTTTAAACTTTCCTAGATAGATTGAACAAGATTGCCATCCAGAAAATGTAATCTAGATGGCAGGTGGACAAGGAAACCCTTTGGCTTATCGAGAGTCCAATTCTTTTTATCTACGTTTATCCCGCCCTTTTAAGGTGTGTCGATTTTATTTTTAAACATATTCACGCTACTAGCACCCATACAATCAGGAGATAATCTATTCCATTCATTTACAGTCCTTTGTGAGAATGAGAACTTTCTTATATCTAATCTAGATAGAAACTATGATTTTTAGTACTCGTGCATTTGATTCTGTTTGCAAGATGTTTTCCTATGTTTAAAAAATAAATGCCTTTGCAATTTCTAAAGTATCAGTTATTTTGCGGTCTCTTTCTCTAAAATATATAGGTAATGATAGGTTTTTGTGATCTTTGCAAAATTTCATTTAGAATTTTCCAAGTTTTCCTTGTGACATTTTTATATTTGTCAAACATTTCTTCATAATATATCAGTTTAGCTGCTCTGATGTGTTTTTAAAGATACAATTATACGGTTTTTAGTTTGTCTTTTTAATGAAATAATCAATCGATATAGGATTTGTGAGCCTAAGGTGTTTATGTAGGGTGTCTGTGTATTTAATATATATATATAAGTATGCCATGTTTTAATCCATAAGGAGTTTTTGTGTTTATATTTATAAAATGTGACTAATTTATGTAGAATATTTTTACAATTTGCCTTTTCAAGTACATCAATGATTACATTGCAATCATTATTTGGTTCATGCGAAGGATTTTGATATAATTTATCCATAATATTTGAGTTCATTATTTAATTAACAAAATATGACATAGCTTTTCCATTTTTTCTAAATGTATTTAATTTAATTTAGGAGGACACGTTTTAACTGGAACAATGTCAATACGTGTAAGATATGGTTGGTAGTCTGAAAATTGTTTGACCGACTATCAAAGGTTTATACGACCACCCCCGGTGATTTCAATTAGCTGTCCTTTCCAGTTTTCGTTTTTAATACATTTTAATAATTTATATTAACATTGTGTGTGATTATACATAATTAGGTCTCGTTTAGTACTACTAATTTAACCCAAGGAAATCAAAGTATAATCTTCTATTTGGATATTAGATAAATAATTTTGTTCTGTTAACTAACTTTCCTGATAAAAAACATTATGCTAAAGGTATAGTTAAGTAGCTGCAATTTAGCTCATTGAATTTAGTATTTATAGTTTGTATATTTGCACTCATAATGACAAAGCTATTAGTTTTGTATTTATCGGTGACTTAACAGTATTAGTGTCTTCATATGTACAAGGTTCCGTTATTGGCAAACTGTAGTTTTCAATGTTTTCATCATTATTAGAATGCAACATTTTATTTAAACAATATTGTGCTATAATAATAAATCATCTGAATATATCACAGGGAAGACGGGGACACTTTTCTTTT
The DNA here is from genome assembly GCA_020002185.1 of Paraescarpia echinospica. Taxonomy (NCBI): domain Eukaryota; kingdom Metazoa; phylum Annelida; class Polychaeta; order Sabellida; family Siboglinidae; genus Paraescarpia; species Paraescarpia echinospica. The sequence continues at coordinate 59,130,257 of CM034541.1, read as the reverse complement.
CAACCACAAGTCTTTCAGTACTTCACGTTACTACATCGCCGCCGTTGAATATGATCCTCTGTTTTTTTTTATCTCAAACAGGAAAAATGACCAGTCTTTATTTCAACGTTGAGACGGAATACCGCTTCATTGGTAAGAAAACACCTTGACGTACATAGCAGGACACATGGCTAGGAAACTGCGTGACAAAGTATGTCAACAATATCAGGAAACCCTGATTGGTTCAACGACAAGTTAATCTACGGAAGTGCTGCTACTTAAAAAACAGCTAGAGAATGCAAACGACGGACTTGTAACACCAAGTAAGGAACTGGCGTCAACAGTTGAAAACATGGAGTGGGCTTTCAAGAAGACAATTCACGCTGTCACAGAAATACCCGAAGACTCATTTGTCTGTCCTGCCGGTGTGTGCACACTGAAAGATTAGAGGTTGAACTTATTTATCAACATTTCCCTTCATGCTTTGTTGAAGATGAATAATAATAACTTCACAACTTCAAAGTGCGAAATAGGAAAGTCCTGAAGTTGTCGCATATATAAATAAGTAACGCACCATTTGGCGGGCACCTACAGACGTGACATCAGCATACGGCGGGCACTTGCGGGAACTCATAGGCGTAATGAATTGTGCACTGTTTTAATGAAGTCGTTATGCTATAGCATTGAGAAGATAGCTCCGCCGCGTGGTAGTTTTCCTAGATAGCCGCCGCGTGGCGGTACTCAGAAAACAATCAGAACCGTTTATCTCGGCCGCACAAGTGATGACGGCGGGCAATCGACGCTTGCCGCCGTCCACCGCGAATTCTCGAGTCGCGTCCGTGCTTCGATCGAGTGGTCTTGCCCGGTCGCAATTGAGAAGTCGGACGAATGGGTTCGGGAGAATGATGTTGCCGGGCAGTATACGCCGACCGCTACGAATTCTCGAGTCGCGTTCGGTCACGCTGTTGGACGAAGTCGCCGTGAGACCGTTGTTCGAGGATAGCCCGAGCTGGGATGCGCGCGTCGGGATTTTCGCTCATCGACCCAAATATTCGCCGTGACAGCCGTTCTCGGACGTCGGGGCCGACCGGAAAGTTTCTTTAATAAACCGCTGACGTGGCGGCATGGCTTCTTCTAAGCTCGGACAGTCACTCTGGACGCCGAATATCGCACACACAAATTTGGGAACGTAACCCACGTTAACGATTCCCACCACGCTTCACGACTTGATTTGCCATTCTCTTGGCAGCGGGGCAGCCTGTGTCGTTCAACCCAAGATCTGTCCCAGTGCTTCGCCAGGAATACAATATACAATTCAAGCCACGCATTATGCAACACCCTCTAAGATACACTGAAAGCACCTGCTTGCCTAGAAACGCTAGCAAAAGAATACCACGCCCCACTGAGCGCATCTGCAACCGAGTTGCTGTAATTACGTAACTAAGGCGGTTGGTTAACAATCTGCCTACCTACTGTCTTGATCTTCCTCATTTACCAAATTAAACCTAAGGAAAGTAGATGTAAACACTCACAAATAGCAGAAATGCTACAGTAGCCGATGTAGTCGTAGTTGACCAGCTCAACACAAACGTCATACAAGTGTTGAACATATTAATGCACTAAGAGCTGCGTTGAACGCGCATACGTGGAACTCGATACTTTGTCACATATATTAATGAGGCATACAACGATTTTCTTAACGATTTCACAATGCTATATAATCACCACGTCCACTTCGCCTTGAGCATGTCGACTGCTCATGCTTTGGTAGAATTGCTTAATGATATCACAAATTCGTTAGAACATACAAATTGTGTAATATGCGTTTTTATAGATCTAGAAGAGCTTTTGATACCGTTGACCATAAACTGCTGTGTAAAAAACATGACCGCTACGTCGTCGGTGGAAAAGCATATAATTGAATTAGTAGCTACTTTGCTAATCGTAGCTAATATCTAAACATTGACGGCTACAGGTCACATGGAGTTCCACAAGATTCTATACTTGGACCGAAGCTGTTTATTCTGTATATCAATGTGTAATGTTTCTAAACTGTAACATTTATTTTGTTTGCTGATGACACGAACATCTTCTGTTCTGCCAAAGATAAAAGCAGCTTGAAAATATTGTATGCAATGAACTACATAAATTCCAATTATGGTTCTCGGTCAACAAATTGTCATTGAACATAGCAAAAACAAACTACATGTTATTCTCTGGTCGAGCACGTCTATCTGGTGTAAATATCAATAAAAATACACATATATCAAGAGTGCGAGTAAAGTGCTTATTGACGATTCATTCGATTGGAATGACGATACTCTCAATCAGTGTTGGTGTCACGTATAAATGCAACAAATTGCTTCACCGCCGTAGTATGTACATGTTATATTCCACTCTGTTTTTGACGTATTTATTGTTTTGTGTGGAAATATGGGGAGGTATGATCTCAACTAATTTGCACAGTATAATTATGTTACAAAAGAAAGTAATACAGTTTTTGCACCATGCACAGTGCAACGACCACACGAATCTATTGTTTTATAAAACACACATTTTGAAGTTTACCGACTTGGTACAAAGTTGAATAATACTGTTTATGTATTATGCTCACAACATGAATTGCCGTTAAATATTCAAAGGTTATTTGCTAAGTGTGACAATAAGTACTGCACACGACGAGAAAATCGGTTTCCCCCAACCCGGGCAATAATCAATAGACGGTATATGTTTTTAATTGTCTATGGAACAAGATTTTGGAACTCGTTGAATGTCACTTTTACCAATATTCGTTCGTATCATTGTTTTAAAGCACACTATGACAAATATATATTAGAAAGGTATTAGAAAGGTATTGTCAACCGAAGTAATATCATCGCAATGTATAGTTTGAACATGATGAACCAAACCATGAGCATTACTATACGTTTGTATTTTGCTTTGGAATTCACATCAAGTAAACAAAAACTGTTACAAGTGTCGACAAAGGAGTAGCATAACATTATAAGTAGTTTCACTTGAATGTTACTCCCTTCATACGTTTCGCCAAATGCTTTGTTTACTTAACATGTACTTGTCATTTCGTGGTCTTGGGTTATTTACTTATAATGAGCAGTAAAATAGGCATGTGACATTTAAATGTCCCTTAATTGCATTGGTTGTCGCAATGTTTTAAATGGTCCGTAATGATTAGTGTCTCTATTCTCATGCGATAATGTTATGATATCGAGGGTGTCGTTCAAATATGGTGGTTTGTATGGTACGCCAATGGAGATGTATATCTGTTTAAACTTGATGGTAGAAATTGTGCAACAATTAAAGGTAAGTTCTTATATAGCGCAGTATCCAATCCCCAGGACTGCGCAAAGCGCTTTACACTTTACTCCCTGGCAGACCTGTTCAATCGAACACCATCCCGGCTTCTCTGGGAAGCATCCAGCCACGCTGCAATTAATGCGCTAAGACTATTCGTACACAAATGTCCACCACTGTCTATAGCCAGGTACTCATTCATTCAACTGAGTGAACTGGAGCAACGTATAGTGAACGAACTTTCCCAAGGTTCGACACCGCCGCACAGGATTCGAACCGGGTTCTCTCGGCTGTGAGTCCGAAGCTCTAGCCACTGCACCACGGCGCTACACTGTTGTAAATAAAGAGACAAAAACATACACGTTTAATATTATACATGTTGTGAAAAATATTTTCATATCGGTCTATATCACATTAAGCACACACAAAAAGAAGAAAAAAAACGAAAAAAAAACAAAAACAAACATGCAATAGTATGCATGGCTTGTCTTCCATTTGTTTGTGGAATTGCTGCATTAGTCGCATTGACACTCAGATAGTAGCAAACTGTAATAATAGACAGCTGAATTATCTGACATTTCCTTATGCATGTTGTTCTTGGAGGAATAGGGTACGTAGTATTACGCCTTTAAAGAAATATGAATTCGAAAGGTGACACAACATTTTAATCACTATACATGAACCCAGGAAAAAACTTAACTATCTGTTATTTGCTTACGGATACTGATCTTAAAATATAGCAATATATAACAATACGGTTTAAAACAAAAATAGAAAATCAAAGAATAGTAATCAGACATATTTAAGGGTAAGCAAAAAACATAAAAAACATAATTATATGAGATTTGCTTGCATATAGTGATCTTAGTAGATTCTAGAATAAAAATACATATTAATACGCACTATTCTCTTGCAGATGTCTAGTAAGTGTTCAGAACCCTCACGGTCTGTATTTCACGCTGTGAGTTCATTCACCTTTCACAGCTCGTCGTGGTGGTTCAGCTGTTTCGATCCACTCGTTGGTCGCCAGATGGAGCCGTTGCACCCCTACGATAGTCTCGTCGTCTTCAATCACACGAAGCGTCCGATCCGGGCGTCGCAGTGACGTCATACGAAGCCGATTCTTCCTCGTTGAAAGACGTCGAGAATAATGGGCTGCAGCCGGTTTCATCTCACTACGTTTCCTGTGCAAGAGCGTACCAAAGTCGCTACTGGATGAATTGGAGTCGTTGTTTTTACATGTACTTTTTTGTAAATTTCAAATAAGTGTCCAAGTCCCTCACGTTCTGTATTTCTTTGATTACAACCGTCTTCGATTTGTCGACTACTTTGTCCGCATACGTCCAGCAGTACGCAATCTTGCTTTCGTTTTTGAGCAATCGTGTTTTATATGCGAATGATGCCCGTTTCGCTGAGACATCTTCGTTAACGTATATTGGTGCATCAAGATGTTGGTTGCTGTATTGCCTTAGCTTCGTGCATGCGGGCACGAAAGATCTCGTCCCGTACTGTAATCAAACGTTTTCGCGGAAGTCCACGATCATCTGATTTCGGGCCGAGGCGGTGGCTTCAGTTGGTCAGCACCAACGAGTGAGATTCCCATTTTTTTTGGAGTGGTGACCACTATCTCATCTGTTTTCTCCTTGTTAATTTCCAGGATGCCCTGTATTCGGAGGTTGGGACGCCGGGAAAATTGCTCCCTTTGGTCCGCCTCCCCCTTTCGAGGCTATATTTGGCGGAGATAGATCGTAGAAATTGGTGGTGCAAAAAAGTTGATAAACAAGTGGAATTACTGATTGATAAGTATTATTCTTGCCTTAATATCATTCATAAAGTTGCAATAAACGTATATTGAGTAGCAGTTGTGCTTAAAGTTAGTTAGTTATAGTATTTTAGAATACCTTAGTATAGTGAGTGATAATAGGGTAACTCACTTAGGCTTCGATAATTTGTAAACAAGATTTAACAAACCTGATTATGTGGTAGAATATATAGGAGATAAAGTAACAACCATCAAACTACTTACATAAGATAATATCTGTGTGAGCCAGTACTTGCTAGATATTTTGATTAGGTAGCATTGTTGTTAAAATTAAGCAAGGGCGATAGTCGGGCGGCGTAACCTAAATAAATAAAGCAGCCTAACGTAACGTAATTGATTGTATTTAAATTAGGTCACTACCGGTAATGTTAGCGTTCGTGTCAGGATAAATAGTTGGCTGTGTAATTGAAATTTGTAACCTAAAGTGTGCTGTAGTACACAGGAAACAGTCTTTATAAAGACTAAGTTAGTTAAGTTATTAAATAAATTCTGATCGGGATATGGCGCCTTGCAAGCGGCAAGTCAAGGCAAAGCGACACTTGGTGTGCGATCACTGCCACAGCTGGGTAGATTTTGCATTGTCCGGCTGTGGGAAGTCATGGGCAGAAACCATGGAGGAAGGATTCACCTTTCAGTGCATTGGGTGTTGGAAGGTGGAGTGTCTGCAGAAGGAGATAGTTAGGTTGACAGATATTGTGAAGGGAATGAAGATGGGAATTAGTAAGGAGGCAGGTCGAATGGAGAGAGACGACAGGGAGAGAGGTGAGAATACTGCAAGACTGAAGGAGAATAGCAGTGGCAAGAAAACTGAGGAAAGGAGATTGAGAGGAGGGAAGGTGATTGGAGGGGAAGAAATTGGAAAATCGACAACAGAAAACGTGACAAGCGTGAAGGTGACAGGGAAGAAAGTGACCGTAGAGAAGGAGGGAGGGAAGATGGGAAGGGAGAGGAGAGAGGAAAACGAGATGGGACGAACGAAGAAGGGACGAAAGGAAGTGAGAGAAAATGTGATAGAAGAGAAGTCGATAAAAGGGAAGGTGACAAGAGAAAAAGCGACAGGAAAGAATGGATCGGAAGAGAATGTGACAGGAGAGAAGACGACAGGGGGGAAAGACAACAAGCAGACAGATGCAAACCGAAGAAGGAGCTATTCTAAGGCAGTGATAGAGGGGGCAATGAGGAAAGAGAGGGTTTTTCTGGGCGACTCCATTATGAGAAAGACGGACAAGGCACTGAGCGAGGGGAAGGACATCGTTGTTTGTTTACCGGGGGCTAGGATTGAACAAGTAACTGACAGGGTAGAGAAGGTATTGGGACATGGCAAGGGGGGGTCTATACTGGTACATGTAGGAACAAATAATGCAGACAGGGAGGGAACAACTGCGATAGTACAGAAGTATAGACAGTTAGTGAGGAAGCTACAGAAGACGAGAGTTGAACAGGTTATTCTGTCAGGAATTTTGCCAGTAATGGGAGGAAGGTGGGCAACATATAGAAACTGTAAAAGGATGGCGATCAACGCTCTAGTTGAGCAGATGTGTGACGAAGAGGGGGTGGGATTCACAGATTTATGGGGATACTTTGTTGGGAGGGAAGATATGTACATGAGAGATGGCCTCCATCTTAGTGGAAAGGGGGCAGCAGTTTTCTCAGAGAACCTGCTGCGATCTGTTGACAGTGGGACAGGTTGTATCTATTTAAACTAGATTCGCAGGGGGGACTCACAGAAAAGCCTGAAAATGGAGGCATAGATAAAGACAGCACAAATAAATCAGCAAATAACAGTGTGGAAAACTCATCTGAAGCAGGATATAAATGTGTTTGTTTAAATGTAAGGAGTATAGTAAACAAAAGAAATGAACTAAACATTATGGTAGAAGATATTGACCCTCATATAATAGGTATAACCGAATCCTGGACCACCACCGATATATCAGATGCTGAATTGGGACTGACAGGATATGTAATGTTTAGAAAAGATAGAATAGGAAGAAAGGGAGGTGGAGTTATTTTATATATTAAAGAATCTATTCAGGCTTATGAAATAAAATTAGAAAGAGAAGCAGATTGCGAAGAAGCTGTTTGGTGTAACATAGTTACAGGAAACTCAACGTTAACAGTTGGGTTAGTTTATCGAAGTCCAAACATAAGCATTGAAGAGAATGAAAAAATACAAAACGCTATAAGGGAAGTAAGCAAACGGGACTGTATTATTATGGGGGATTTTAACCACGGGCATATACAATGGAAATCTCTACAGAGTATGGGGAGTGAGGACCACAAGTTTTTAGTTTTAGTACAAGATAGTTTCCTTTCTCAACATGTGCTAGAACCAACCAGGGGAGAGAATGTGTTAGACATAGTTTTGTCCTCACAGAATGAATTAGTTGACAATGTCAAGATATGTGAGCCACTGGGGAGTAGCGATCACAACCAGATACATTTTACCATCAAAGTAAAATCAGAATGGAATAGTAAAAAGCAGTATAGGAGAAATTTCCACAAAGGAAGGTATAAGGACATGAGGAAATATTTAGCAAAGATAGACTGGAATAACACACTGAAAAATAAGACGGCAACAGAATGCTGGAATGTATTAAAGAGTGAAATTAAGTGCATAGTCGATAAATTTGTACCCTTCAAAAAACAAGGAAAACGGTCCAAAAAGAAACACTTATCGAAAGAAGCCATTAGAAAAATTAAGTACAAACAAATGATGTGGAAGTCATATAGATGTACTGGAAATGATGAAGACTACAACAGTTATAAAGAAGCACTTAACCAAGCTACAGCTGAAATTAGAAATTCAAAGAGAAGCTATGAACAACAATTAGCTAGTAATATAAAACATGACAGCAAGAGTTTTTATGCGTATGTTCGAAGCAAACAGAAAGTTCAAGATAAAGTCGGTCCTCTAGAAGATAGTGCTGGAAATATAATATCAGAGGGATTCTTAATGGCAGAAGACCTGAATGAATACTTTAGTTCAGTGTTTACCAGGGAAGATATTAGTTCACTGCCAGTATCAGAGGCTAAGTTCAAGGGGGCAGATTCAGACTATTTAGGACAATTAATTGTAACCCCGGAAATGGTAGGTAAGAAAATAAGGGCTATGAAGGATAATAAATCACCTGGAGTGGATGGTATTCCACCCAAACTACTATTGGAAATTGTAGAACAAATTAGCATACCGCTTGCAACAGTTTTCAGTTTGTCATTAGAAGAGGGAGTGGTTCCTTTAGAATGGAAAGAAGCAAACATTATACCGTTATTCAAAAAAGGTTCGAGAAACAAGTCAGAGAACTATAGACCAGTGAGTTTAACATCAGTGATTTGTAAATTGTTAGAAAGACTAATTAAAGATCACATGGTGGATTTTCTTGTTAAACAAAACTTGATAAACCCATCTCAACATGTTTTTTTTAAAGCGAGGTCATGCTTAACAAATATGTTATGTTTTTTGGAAGACATCACTAAGTGGGTAGATGAGGGATCACCAGTAGATATCGTCTACTTAGATTTTCAAAAAGCTTTCGACAAAGTACCACATCAAAGATTACTGCTTAAACTAAAGGCCCATGGCATAAAGAATGGTATAATAAACTGGATAGAACAATGGCTGATTGACAGAAGACAACGTGTAGTAGTTGATGGGGAGGCTTCAAACTGGAAATCGGTATTGAGTGGGGTACCACAGGGATCAGTATTAGGTCCTATATTATTCTTAATATATATCAACGATTTGGATGATGAAATAACAAGCAAGGTGTTGAAATTTGCGGATGATACAAAAGTGTTTAGAAGGATTAAAAGTGATGGAGATAGACAGCATTTACAAGATGATCTTGACAGGTTGATCAAATGGTCTGAAAAGTGGCAAATGCTGTTCAATTTTGGGAAATGTAAATGCCTCCACACAGGACATGGGAACGAAGAAGTAGAATATACAATGGGGGGTACTGTACTAAGTACTACTGTAAAAGAAAAGGACTTAGGGTTAACCATTAGTGCTGATATGAAGGTTTCAGAGCAGTGCGGAATTGCAGCTTCAAAGGGAAATCAAATCCTTGGATTAATTAGGCGAAACATAACGTATAAGGAAAAAGAGCTAATAATACCGCTGTACAAAACAATAGTTAGGCCTCATTTAGAATATTGTATTCAAGCGTGGAGGCCATATCGCAGGAAGGAGATAGATATGCTAGAAAGAGTGCAGAGGAGACCTACTAAAATGATACAAAAACTGAGGGATCTTAGTTACGAAATACGCCTAAAAAAATTCGGTTTAACAACACTAGAGACCAGGAGATTGAGAGGAGATCAGATAGAAGTGTTAAAAATATTGAAGGGTTATGAAAATATTGATAGAAATATTTTTTTCTCAGTTAAGAAAGATAGAAGGACTAGAGGACATGAACTTACATTGGCAAAGGAGCAGAGTAGATTGGATATAAGAAAGTTTTCATTTTCACAAAGGACTGTAAATGAATGGAACAGATTACCTGCTGATTGTATGGGTGCTAGTAGCGTGAATATGTTTAAAACTAAAATCGACACATACCTCAGACGGGCGGGATACACATAGATAAAAGGGTGGGACTCTCGATAAGCCAAAGGGCTTCCTTGTCCACCTGCCACCTAGAGTTAATTCTCTGGGTGGCAATCTTGTTAAATCTTGTTAAATCCTCCAGAGTGTTGACTTTCTCTTCTAGAACTCAGATTTGCCTTTTCAATGAGTCCAGCACGTTACTCACGCCGACTGTCAAGCCGCAGTCATTGTCTTAATGAAAATTGGAGCCATTTGCTCCATGACGTCAATTATGCATATTTCACTTCCACTGGTCGATCTGCCCCGCGGGCTCCTTTTAGGTTGTTTGTCAGGGTTGCCGTGTTGTCGCTTCAGTTGTTTTAGCTCAGCCACGAAGCATGATTTTATTGCATCATTCAAGCCTTCTGTCGACATGCTTGGTTGGAGCGCACTGAGGTGGAACGGTAGGCTTTGGCTTGGACGATAATCGTAGAACTTCACAAAGTAGCCGAAAATGTCATTAAGTAGTGAGAAGTTTGCTATGTCAACTCACTTACCATAGACCTCCTCATATATCATGAATGTGTGCAACACATTCCATAAAAATACAATGCAACTGTTTCAAAATGTATACTTGCACACATGCTTACACGACCACACGCGTACACAATACATCTGCTTACATGACCACACGCGTACACAACACACCTGCTTACATGACCACACGCGTACACAACACACCTGCTTACATGACCACACGCGTACATAACACACCTGCTTAAACGACCACACGCATACACAACATACCTGCTTACACGACCACACGCGTACACAACACACCTGCTTACATGACCACACGCGTACATAACACACCTGCTTACATGACCACACGCGTACACAACACACCTGCTTACACGACCACACGCATACACAACACACCTGCTTACACGACCACACGCGTACACAACACACCTGCTTACATGACCACACGCGTACACAACACACCTGCTTACATGACCACACGCGTACACAACACACCTGCTTACATGACCACACGTGTACACGACACACAAAACACATCAACAAAACAGTCATCACACACAGTTTGTAAGAGAAAGACAATAAAATAGGTTGATCACACATCATTATTTTTCTTTTCTTTTTCTTTATCAAATTCAGGATTAGAAACAAGGAATTTATCATTTTTGTTTTTGGGTGTCTCCTATGATAGCGACCATTTGTGATCTTAGTAAGAGTCTCCCGTCCCACAGCAATTCGTTTTGTTGTTTAGTTTTAGTTTTCTGTCCTTTTAGTACTACATAGATATATATCGTTTATTTTATATAAATTTGCATTGTATGTTGGACATTTCAATATTTGTGTGTATATCTGAATAATGTGTTGTCTTACAATGCTGTTGGGACTAATAAAAGTAAACTTTGGGAATTGTTATTACAAAGAGGAAAAAAGAAAACAACAAAAGTGTGACACTCGTTCCATGTGACCCCCTTTATGGACGACCCGTAGCTATTTAACAAGCGACTTTTTACGTTGAATACGGGAATGTCTTCATAACTTTAGTTTAACTGGTTACAAAAATAATTGCATAGTTTGTTTAAATTGTTGCCAAATTTACTTTGGCCGTTACATCCGATATGTTGCCAGCTCGAATCAGTTGCTGCATGGTTGACAATTAGAGCTCAAGACACTGAAATCTTCAGCAAACTGGATTTGAGAGAGCAATGAACGTCGACAACATTAACACGTAAACACATCATGCATGACCACATCTCGTATGCATGCACTCACGCACGCGGATATTCCGATTTTGATAATCACTTGAAATAAAATGTTGGCAAATCATTAAAGGAAAGCTCTCTGTTCTAATTGTGTTATTTATTAATGATTAATATAATGTGTTGTGTCGTCGTGGGGAACCTTTGATAATTTCGTTCGCCCTACGTTGCCTGCCCCTTACAACCTGCACCGGCCAGTGTAGAAGAGTAGGCCAACAACACCAGCCTGCAAAGTATAAGAAAGCCAACATCGAAAGAGTCCATGATCACTGAGGCGGCTCTGGTAAAGTAGAGTTACGTGCAGGCGGTGCTAAGACTATATATGTCAAGGTGAGCCGCCGAGAGAACGAAAGCAAACTAAAGTTAGTAACATTTAAAGTAAGAACATTACTACATTAGGAACAGATACAAGAACTGGAGGAAGAACTTAGTGAAACCAGATGGAAACCAGCATGAAATGTGGTCGTTATCGGAGAAGTCAGAAGAAGAGAGGAATACTTCACTACCTTACAAATCGGCCAACAACGATACCATTCCAGGGAGAACAACTGCCAAGGAGGAGTAAGCTTTCTCATAAACAAGAAATAAAAGACAATACAATGAGGGTTATTAGCATCAGCTCCAGAACTTGTTCTATGCATAATAACAAGCTAAAAACTGACGACAAGTTCAAGTATAATGAATCAACAACAGTATTTAACAAGATTTAACAAGATTGCCAGCCAGAGAATTAACTCTAGATGGCAGGTGGACAAGGAAGCCCTTTGGCTTATCGAGAGTCCCACCCTTTTATCTATGTGTATCCCGCCCGTCTGAGGTATGTGTCGATTTTATTTTTAAACATATTCACGCTACCAGCACCCACACAATCAGCAGGTAACCTATTCCATTCACTTACAGTCCTTTGTGAAAATGAGAACTTTCTTATATCAAATCTACACTGTTCGTTTGCTAATGTAACTTCATGTCCTCTAGTCCTTCTATCTTTCTTAACTGACAAAACAATATTTCTATCAATATTTTCATAACCATTCATTATTTTAAACACTTCTATCTGATCTCCTCTCAATCACCTGGTCTCTAGTGTTGTTAAGCCACATTTTTAGGCGTATTTCGTAACTAAGATCCCTCAGCTTTGGTATCATTTTAGTTGCTCTCCTCAGTATTCTTTCTAGCATATCTATGTCCTTCCTGCGATATGGTCTCCACGCTTGAATACAATATTCTAAACGAGGCCTAACTATTATTTTGTACAGCGGTATTATTAGTTCCTTTTCTTTATACGTTATGTTTCGCCTAACTAATCCAAGGATTTGATTTCCCTTTGAAGCTGCAATTCCGCACTGCTCTGAAACCTTCACTAATGGTTCTTTTTTTTTACAGTAGTACTTAGTATAGTACCCCCCATTGTACGTTCTACCTCTTCGTTCCCATGTCCTGCGTGGAGGCATTTACGTTTCCCAAAATTGAACAGCATTTGCCACTTTTCAGACCATTTGATCAACTTGCCAAGATCATCTTGTAAATGCTGTCTATCTCCATCACTTTTAATCTTTCTAAACACTTTTGTATCATCCGCAAATTTCAACACCTTGCTTGTTATTTCATCATCCAAATCGTTGATATATATTAAGAATAATATAGGTCCTAGTACTGATCCCTGTGGTACCTCACTCAATACCAATTTCCAGTTTGAAGCCTCCCATTCAACTACTGCACGTTGTCTTCTGTCAATCAGCCATTTTTCTATCCAGTTTATTATACCATTTCCTATATTTGATGTGGTATTTTGTCGAAAACTTTTTGAAAATCTAAGTAGACGATATCTACTGGTGATCCCTTATCTACCCACTTAGTGTTGTCTTCCAAAAAACATAACATATTTGTTAAGCATAACCTCGCCTTAAAAAACCATGTTGAGATGGGTTTATCAATTTTTTTTTAACAAGAACATCCACCATGTGATCTTTAATTAGTCTTTCTAATAATTTGCAAATCACTAATGTTAAACTCACTGGTCTATAGTTCTCTGACTTGTTTCTCGAACCTTTTCTAAATAACGGTATAATGTTTGCCTCTTTCCATTCTAAAGGAACCACTCCCTCTTCTAACGACAAATTGAAAACTGTTGCAAGCGGAACGCTAATTTGTTCTACAATTTCCAATAGTAGTTCGGGCGGAATCCCATCCACTCCAGGTGATTTATTATCCTTCATAGCCCTTATTTTCTTAGCTACCATTTCCGGGGTTACAATTAATTGTCCTAAATAATCTGAATCTACCCCCTTGAACTTAGCCTCTGGTACAGGCAGTGAACTAATATCTTCCCTGGTAAACACTGAACTAAAGTACTCACATACTCAGAAAAAGACATAAACAGCTTCTACAACGACGTGGATGAGACCTTAGTAAAACCACTACACGATAGTGACGGGAGACTTTAATACGAAAGTAGGGAAACGAACAAACACAATGGAAAGGGCAACATGTAAATTTGGCCTAGAAGTGCATAACGAAAGATGAGACACCTTGGTAGAATGGGCAACATCAAGAAAGTACGAACTCATGTATATCATGTTTCAGATGAAACCTGGGAGGAGATGGAGGTGGAGGAGCCCAAATGGAGAAACGAAGAACGAAATTGACAACACCCTGACAAATACGCCAGATATAGTCATATATACGTAACTTTCGTCAACCAAATAAACAAAGGAAGTGACCTCAGAATGGAAATGAACACCACCAAACTGGTCGTAGAGGCTAAATGGAAGAAGTTCACAAACAAGAAACCACCAAGAGTAGATACCACACAAATAGGTTAAAAAAAATCGAATTCCAACTCGAACTGCGAAATCGAATAGAGACATTATAAGAACTAGACGACATCGTCACCTTGAGCGAAAACATCACATATATGATCAAACTAAGAGCGACAAACAATCAGCAAGCAAGTAAAGACGAGAATTTCGACACCAAAAATAGCCATGATGAATAATAATAAGACAATGTTAGTTACATCACGTGTATTACTTACTGATATCTCTAGCACTGGCCCCGGAACGAAATTAATAGTATGTCGGCTAAACCGGAGTTTCAGTACAAATACATTGTCGAGACTTACCCCTATTATATCCTGTCTCATAGGAACCCAACCGTGAGAGTGTTTTTGGTCTGCAGGAACTTACTCCGGCTATGTCCTGCCTGTCTCATTGGAACCCACATGTGAGAGTGTGGGTGATATCTAGAGACTTACACCTGAAATGTCCTTTCTAGTAGGAACCCAACCGTGAGAGTGTTTTTGATCTGCAGGAACTTACTCCGGCTATGTCCTGCCTGTCTCATAGGAACCCACATGTGAGAGTGTGGGTGATATCTAGAAACTTACACCTGAAATGTCTTTTCTAGTAGGAACCCAACCGTGAGAGTGTGGTTAGTTGGTCTGTAGATAACTTACCCCCGCTATGTCCTGTCTCATAGGAACCCATCAACTTGTTGTCGGACCTCAGGGAACCAGGTATCACCGCGACTGTCTAAAACCATTTAGCCAATCACTGAACTAATATATCGAATGCGTGAGTTAATGATAAACTGAATTAACGTATGATGTTTTCATTTTCAGAATGGCTTGTGAAGTGCACAGTAAAATATATATGATTTCCAACACATACACTCAAACACACACACACACATACACACACACACACACACACACACACGCACACACGCACACACGCACACACGCACACACGCACATGCACACGCACGCACACGCACACGCACGCACATGCACACGCACGCACACGCACGTAGACGCACGTAGACGCACGCGCACGCACACGCACGCGCACGCACACGCACACGCACACAGACACACATACATACACACATACATACACAATACACAACGAAGTAAAATGAGAAATAATTCAACGAAGGTCGCCTACTCTTTTTTCCTCCAGGTTCTACCAGAAACGAAATTTCGCAATAAATCATCCGAGTTTCTCAAGAGGTTCTTGTTCTTTGTTGACGTCAAATAAATAATAGCTACATTTCTCGTAGGAAAATATCATGTATAGTACAGTTTGTTACTTTTACACGTTTTAATATACATTACTTTCACGCATTCAATAATATACTGTGGAAACCCATTTAGACACAATTTGCCGTTAACATTATCTAACCATGTAATACGAGAGCGACAGTTGTAAACTCTACCGTTTGTCCTTCAGGGTAGTTCACTGTTATGCCGAAGTCGTTGTTTTGATCAATGGCCAGACCAAGCCTCCACACGGCGTCTTCTAGACTGACCGACGAACGCAGCTCCAACTTGCCTGCAGGGACATCAGACGTTACATTTGGTAGCACACGTTATTGGTACATGTAGCCCGTCATTGCAAAATGTGACGCTTCTTGCTGACGTTCGCAACGAGCTACGGGATAAAACACGAATGAACAGAATGTATTCGGAAAGTTAAACAAATTATCAACTACAGAGTGAAAATCATACTAACATAGTGAAAATCACAGTTGATAGAATTAAAAAACATAGTTATAATCCTGAAAACCACAGTCGACTATATAAAACTTTGAAGCTGTTTTTTCTTGAAACTTTTTTTGCAATTTCGACATGTTGTATCGTTGGAACTAAAGTGAACATACAGGTAACATTCGGATATCACTTACCATCTGAATGTGCAATAAATAATAACACATAATGTTTCGAGCAGTCTCATGTTTGTATAGTGAGTGGCATGTGCAGTCTCCAGACTCTATGGTCAGCCCCAATTGCACGATCAATACAACACAGCGGTCTTCATTATATGGTCGTATTGGAACACAGGTTTAGCATATTATAACTACTAGAAGATATGCTCAGTATGTTTTCAGATTAGTATATATGTTGGGTACTTTTTCATATTATAATGTATGTTTAGCATATTGACAGAGTACAACACGTGTTTAGTATATTGTAATTTTAGACATATGTATAGTACATTTTCATTGTATTAAGACGTAATAGTCTCATAGAAGACATATATAACGTGAATACGTTTATTTGGAGGATGGGCGGAAATAAAATCACAGCTTTGGTTAGATATAAAACGTTACAGAAAATAAACCACAAAACAATTTTGTTTGTAAACTAAACATTAGATATACGGATCTTACATATTTTAATTGTGAATTGAAAACAGTTGCGTTTGGTGGTTAAGAGAAATATTGCAAAACAATTCTACCATATTCGTGTATATATATTCACAATATATGAACATTAGTTGGATACTTTGATAATATAGATGCATAATGAAGACGCATATTTTGAAGAAATTATACCATAGTCTTATCCATTTCCAATGACAATACAGTTACTGACTTTTTATTAACATCATGCACTGAATGTTGTTATGTTAAATTGCTAGGATTAGGATAAATATTCACCCGAATTTTCTCGCAACTTTTTCAATTGACTTTATTTTGTACATTCATTTGGAGCACTCCACCAATAACACGTGTTGTAGTAATGTGAAAATGGAGTCACGCAATTTAACATGCTGTGACAACAAGAAAGCCAGTCACCTTTCAGAGGAGGTACATCGAGCAGTTGAATGTGCACGTCGACCCGCTCCTGCGTACTGACGACGGCCTGCAACAAGACATACTTACACCGGGCCTACACTGCTAGACGTTTGTTGCGAGTCGTCTGTTTGATCAACAAGCAACAACGACGTCTCGTCTGACACCATCGTACATTAAGCATCTTTTGTTGCTGCAATTCGTTTTTTGATTGGTGAATCGGTTCGACAACTGATGTACTGGTCAAATCAATATACTATTCAAGTTTTGTTGATTTGCAGGACACGGCAGACTGCAAGCAAGACTGACCATCTTTTAGTCGATCAAACAGACGACTGGCAACAAAAGTATAGCAATGTACGCCCAGCATAACACCAGCATCACGACGGCGACGTTAGACAACAACAAGACAGACTTAGACCAGCGCTACGACGGCGACGTCAGACTACAACAATACAGATGTAGACCAGCACCACGACGGCGACGTCAGACTACAACAAGACAGATTTAGACCAGCGCCATGACGTCGATGACAGACAACAAGAACACAGACGTACACCAGCGCCACAACGTCGACGAAATACAAGAAGACAGACTTAACCCAGCACCACGACGTCGATGACAAACAACAACAAGACAGACTTACACGAGCGAAACGATGTCGATTTAAAAAAAACCAAGACATTTAGACCAGCACCACAACCTTGACAATATTCAACAAAAAGACATCCGTTGACCAATACCTTAACATCGAAATCAGACAACAACAACACAGACTTGGACTAACTCAAAACATCGAAAACATTCAAAAACAAGATGTACTTAGGCTAGCACCACAGCCTCAACAAAAGACAATAAGGAAGCCTTAGAATATCATCACAGCCTCAATAAAAGAAAACAAGGCAGCCTTAGAACATCACCACACAGCCTCAACAAAAGACAACAAGGCAGCCTTAGAACATCACCACATCCTCAATAAAAGACAACAAGGCAGCCTTATAACATCACCACAGCCTCAACAAAAGACAACAAGGCAGCTTTAGAACATCACCACAGCCTCAACAAAAGACAACAAGGCAGCCTTAGAACATCACCACAGCCTCAACAAAAGACAATAAGACAGCCTTAGAACTTCACCACATCCTCAAAAAAGACAACAAGGCAGCTTTAGAACATCACCACAACCTCAACAAAAGACAACAAGGCAGCTTTAGAACAGCACCACCGCCTCAACAAAAGACAACAAGGCAGCTTTAGAACATCACCACATCCTCAAAAAAAGACAAAAAGACAGCCTTAGAACATCACCACAGCCTCAACAAAAGACAATAAGACAGCCTTACAACATCACCACATCCTCAAAAAAACAACAAGGCAGCTTTAGAACATCACCACAGCCTCAACAAAATATAACAAGGCAACCTTAGAACATCACCACAGCCTCAACAAAAGACAACAACAATACAGAGTTAGACCAACAGGACAACTTCCACAAAAGAAAAGAACAAGACAGGCTTAGCAGAGCACCACCATCGCAACATCATACTTCAACTAGACAGAGAGAGGATCACAAATAGTCCGACGAAACTCGACAACAAAACATTAAATCCACTATATGTGTGGAGGATGGTGAGTGCGCAAGTGCATGTGTACCTGTTTGCGTGTGTGCGTATGTGCGTGCGTGCATATTTACAGAAAACAACAACACGAACATTAACTACTGGACATATCTTAAAGTAGATTATTGAATAGTATTCATGATTACTCTCTTTTAAATATATTTAGCCAAAATAAAGATGTATATAAATAACACATTAAAGTATCCTAAAAAGAAAGCTAAACATACCACTTAAACATACAATTGACTAGATGTAAAGTCTCACCGAGCATACCATGTAGCCTAAAAAAGTTATTAAACCCAAGCACTTCCAGAACATCAGAGAAGGCACTAGTACGTCAATATATGCATTGTTAAAATATAGAGTGATCAGAAACTATGTAAAGAATACCTAATACATGGAGATTAAAGTAATATATTTAATTACATACATATCATATAAAAATGCTTGAACACTCTCTCTCCTCCACCACCCACCCCCAAAACTGCAACTCTACTGACACATCATTTGTTTGCAGCATTCAGGACAGCAACGGCTGAATGTACACATGACTTCTTATGTATCTTCTTTCGTGCAAGAGGAACTTTAATACGCATGCCAGATGGAAGTTTCTTAATTGTTAAGTTAAGTGGATGGGCATGATCATTGAAATATGAAATGCCTTTCAGGCAAGGGAGGAGTCGTAGAGAGTAGACAACTGTCGTTTTTGCTGACCAATGGGTTTACTAGCTATGTTATCAACCCAGCCCAGTTTTGTCTTTTGTTTAACAGTAAGATGCTCAAACCAAGCTATGATGTTGAATGATAAGATACTCTCCATACGATTTCTGTACACTAGTTCAAGGACATGTGGGCTGGCCCCAAAAATTCGTAGTTTCCTAAGTAAAGCGAGACGTTGCTGTGATTTTTTGTGCACCGTGTCAGCATGTTAATTGGAAGTGAATTTCTTATTAGTAGTAGTCCCCAAGTATTTAAACCTGTCCACCCTTTCCACCTCTCTCTGGCCTGTCACTACTGGCCTCCCTGCCTCTCTTCCCCTGCTGCTGCCAAGGACAAGCTCCTTGGTTTTCCCTATATTTAATTCTAGAAAACTGTCCTTAAACATTGCATTTAACACGTCAATCTTAAGAAAGTATTGAGACATGGCAAATTCATCTTTCAGACAACCCACAAGAGCCATGTCATCTGCATATTTCAGAATGCACTAAATAACAAATACTGGAAAGAAAGTTTTTTTCAAAACAAACCATCTACCAAAAAGCGCTAGGAATTAGCGAGTCGAAGACCCACCTCGATGTTGTTCACTCTGATTGGGGTTATACCGCAAGCGTCGACGACGAACTTCCGTACAGCTGCCTCGAACAGCTCCGGGTCGTGACGGAGCAGCACCCGAAAGCACACTAGTGAACAGAACGGTGGAGACAGATGCAAAGTCAACAAATAGAACACATGCGTACAGTCACGCGACGCTTAGTTTTATATATATACATACTTTGAATGATAATTTAACATAAAGGCAATTGACCACTTAATATCTGTTGTTGGCAGTCACGACGTTGCGTGCTGCAAATAAAACATCCTGAAATGAATACAACGCCGGAGTGGCGCCGCGTGGGGAAAGGTTCAGCACTCAATTGTGATAACTGAAACTACGTTTGTGGTAGATTGGAGGATAATGATCCACGGACGCTACTGGACATAACACAATGCGAGTGAACTTTGTTGCCTGGGAGGATAAACATTTACAATACCTCACTCAAGGTTAGCGTATTATCGGTAATTTATATATGTGATATGTACCATAGCAGTAACTAATCGATAACCTTGATACCATAGCTCCCCAGCGCCTTGATCCATGTGTTGACAACTGGAATATTGCTTGCGGATTTTGAGATTGACCAATCCTTTTGTCTCGATGTGCCTCTGAACATGGTTTCCAAGGATTTAGGCGCAACAGAAGTTATCTTATTATTATTATTATTATTATTATACACTACAGCATCCGCTATGTAAATGAGCAGAGGTGCTTGTGCCGTTGTGCCGGCTAAATACATATTGTAACGCCAATATTTACGATGCTTTCCACCAACGCTACACCCCACGTACGGTAACATATTAATGACGCTTCAAAATGGTTGTTGTTGAGGATATTGATATAAATATGGGGTATTTTGAAAATATATAGGTCATACGTCCTATTCATGGGATCGTATGCAGCATACATACAAACGTTTCCTCGCGATTATAATTATAAACTAGAGTTGGGCTATTGTCAGGAATTCAGTTCTTATGCAATTATGCAATGCTAAATAGCAACATCGCATGTTATTGCAAGTAGTTTATGCATATATAAAATGACACAAACATTAAAAAAAAATCCAGACTATCCTCAACCGATGTCTGCGAAGAACTGTACACATAAAATGGCAAGGCAAAATAAGAATCGAATAGTTGTCGAAAAGAACCAGTCAAGAACCGGTCGTCAAAGCAGATCCTGATGAGAAAGTGGGGTTGGATTGGACACACACCGAGGAAGCCAACAACAAACATCAAAAGACAGTCTCTGACTTGGAACTCCCCCCCCAAAAAAAAAAAGACAGCAAGGCCGCAATAGCAACTGCTGTAGGGACCCAGATACAGAGGTAACGTGGAGCGGCTATATCTGGAAGGAGATTGAGAAGATCGCCTAAAGTAGGGAGACTCTCACTAAGGCTCAAAAGCCACGAGCGTGAGAGCAACCCACGGGAAAAGAATATTTACTGCAAGTAGTCAATTAAACATAGTAAATTATTATTCAGTAGACTATTTTTTGGTCATTCATATCCGTATTCTCCCATTGTGCTTCACACCATAAAAAATGAAGTGAATCGGTAGAATATACAAAAGGTTGCCATAATCCAGCACAATAATTATGAGCCTACACGTGATTTATCAATTGCTGTTGCATTCCATAGGAAAACATTTCATTGGAGGGCAGAACACCATGCTCGATTTTGACTAAAATATAATTTGTTTTTAGACGCAATTGTTTCTTACATTACGAAAGACGCGACACGACACACATACTAAAAGGTTAGTGTAAGCGGAGGCACGTTAGATCATCATAACCAGGGCTGCTCTGGTTCGGGAATACATACGGAAATCGGCCTATTAGTAAAAAGAGGACACAATTATGAAATCTTTGTGGTTTCGAATCAATTTATGGAAATAGAAGAGTGTAGGCTGTTTATTATATAATAAAAAGTATTCACTTTCAAAAATTACAGATTATTGCTTTGCCTACATATATAACAATTTGCAATTGTGCAAGTCTCTTGGTATTGATCCAAAACATATTCCTTCAGATATAAAGAGAAACCATGAAGGCTATGAGTATTGATTTTTTCCGTAATTCTAAGTGGCATGTTTCTGAGTAGAGTTGGCAGGTAGTATCTTATACACTTTCTGGCTCGGGAGGTACGGCTGTACGGAATAGATATGTAATTACTTTACCTAGTGTGATGGCCATGGTGTTTGGTATTTAGTTAAAATAAAGATTCATAGTAAGAAGGAACGATACTATTAATACATTTGTGATAAAACATCTGACATTTTTTCGTGAAAATATCGTCGACTTTCAATAGAGGTTCTGTATGTGAATTATATTCGCTATGGGTTATAATTCTTATCGCCTTTTTCTGCAATTTCGAAATTATGTTTGAATTGAAGCCCCACAATAAAATACTATAATTGAAGTGTGGCGCAATTAAGGAATTATACATTTTCTTTAGAGCACATGTTTTAAGAAGTGTTTTAACTTATTTAATATACCAAGAGTTCGTGATATTTTGATGGCAATTTTATTAATGTGAGCTGTCCAATCTAATGTTTCATGGATAGTTGTGCCTAAAAAGTTAAACTCTTGAACACGATCAATGTGTTGGTCATCTAGTTTTAGCGTTAATTCGATACCCGTGGTAATGCGTTGTGGAAAGTGAAGTAGATTGGAAGGAACAAAGTGGACCAATTAGAGTAGTGTCATCGGCGTATAATATCGCATTGAATTCATCACTAGCGTGATGAATACCATTTATATATAAGATGAATAACAATGGTCCCAATATGGAACTCTGAGGGACACCTGTAGAGATGGGTAATTTATTGGATATTACGTCACCGAATGGTACAAATTGGAGCCTATTTATAAGATAACTGATTAGCCAGTGTAGCGGTGTCTTGTTTGTGCCGTAGGGTTCAAGCTTTTAAAATAAAATAGAGTGGTCTAGTGTATAAAATGCTTTTGAGAGATCTAAAAAAAATGGATATAGGAATATTACCCTTGTCTAAGCTTTCTAAAAGAGTGTATGTCATTTCCAGAGTAGCCATCTCCGTAGAATGTGCTTTTCTAAGTAAGTAAAGTAGTAAGCATATATAGCTTATGGCTTTTAGTATGCAGCCATATTATATTGATTATTGCTATGTAATCTCAATACAATTCAAGCCGTTGGGAGATTTTATTAACACCTTGTTTTCGTACGTTAGTTCAAATATTCTTGCATGAAACTTTATCTATCCGTCACAAACTGAACGAGACTGATGTGACGGGCAACAGTAGAAAATGTCTCTGTAGCAGTACGCTAAGTTTGGGGATTGTTGTTAGTATCTCATCCCAGGTGTCGGCCGTCATTGGTTTGTTGTTCAATACATGGGTGTAAGCTAGATGTTTCTAATAGGAAAACGGGTGTTCTGCCGTGTTGCCAACTGATTTCTATAACTAATATAATACGAATTTTCGTATATAATATATATATATATATATATATATACACATATACACATTCATATATATATATATATATATATACATATATACATATACACATTCATATATGCATACATAAAATCATGATATTCGAGGTTATATAATGTCGACTAAAAAATTGTAAAATCGTTCCATTCTGGGTAACATTACACAAATCAAGTTATAAATGAATGGATAAATACTACGTTGAATGCATAACGTGTGTATTTAATAAAATATTTTATCTCCACCTTTAATGCAAATGTGTGTTAATACATATTTGTGTTTCCTTTATTTACACTAGTTTGTTATGAATGTTTTACTTGTCCTTTAAATGCATGTTTTTTTACATGTTATTGTAATGGTTTTACAGCGTGTGTTTTGTTGTGCAAAATGTATGTGTATTCTGTTTTGTTTTCTTTTCTTGTACTTTTAGTTAATGATGTGTAAATCTAGGTGTATACCATATGGACTACATTGTCCTGATATAAACAATCAGTATTAGTATGATAATAACGTGCAAAGAATATACCTCTGACGGAGAAGATGAGCCGTCTAATCTGTCGTGTGTTGTAGCAGGCCTAGACATCGAATACGGAGAACTGCGGGGCGCCAGGAACGTACTCGTGGAAGTGGGTAAACGCTGGGATCTCCTTGCCGTAAGACGTCTCCTACAACAACCAAAAGACAGGCTGAATATACGGCTTATTCTATGTTGGTTCGGTTGGTGGTGTTGGTGGTGGAGTTGGTGGTGTGTGTGTGTGTGTGTGTGTGTGTGTGTGTGTGAGAGTGTGTGTGTGTATGTGTGTGTGTGTGTGTGCGTGCGTGTGTGCATGTGTGCGTGCATGCGTGGGTACTAGCATGCGAGTGAAGCGAATTTTGTCATTGACACTGTATTCGCTGCGTTTTAGCTACTAATTTTGTTCACCGTCTCAATAAACTAACTGAACCAAATACCATATATACATAACTGTACTAGTTTTACTAATGTTATCAGTGGTGCTGCAAATGAGACCAGGTGGCTGTACTTACGTTATCAGTGATGCGGTAAGAGAGACCAAGTAGCTGTATTTACTTTATCGGATGTGCGGTAGGAGAGACCAAATAGCTGTACTTACTTCATCAGTGGTGCAGCAGGAGAGACCATGTAGCTGTACTTACGTTATTAGTAGTGCGGTAAGAGAGACCAAGTAGATGTGCTTTCGTTATCAGTGGTGCGGTAAGAGAGAACACGTAGCTGTACTTACTTTATCAGTGGTGCAACTGGAGAAACCAAGTAACTGTACTTACGTTATCAGTAGAGCGATAAGAGAGACCAAGTAGCTGTACTTACGTTATCAATGGTGCGGTAAGAAAGACTAAGTAACTGTACTTACATTAGCAGTGGTGCGGTAAGAAAGACTAAGTAGCTGTACTTACGTTATCAGTGGTGAGGTAAGAAAGACTACGTAGATGTACTTACGTTAGCAATGGTGCTGTAAGAGACACCAACTAGCTGTACTTACGTTATCAGTGGTGAGGTAAGAAAGACTAAGTAGGTGTACTTATATTAGCAGTGGTGCGGCAAGAAAGACTAAGTAGATGTACTTACGTTATCAGTGGTGAGGTAAGAAAGCTAAGTGGCTGTACTTACGTTAGCAATGGTGCGGTAAGAGACACCAACTAGCTGTACTTACGTTATCAGTGGTGAGGTAAGAAAGACTAAGTAGCTGTACTTCCGTTAGCAATGGTGCGGTAAGAGACACCAACTAGCTGTACTTACGTTATCAGTGGTGAGGTAAGAAAGACTAAGTAGCTGTACTTACGTTAGCAATGGTGCGGTAAGAGACACCAACTAGCTGTACTTACGTTATCAATGGTGTGGTAAGAAAGACTAAGTAGCTGCACTTACTTTAGTAGTGGTGCGGTAAGAAAGACTAAGTAGCTGTACTTACGTTATCAGTGGTGCGGTAAGAAAGACTAAGTAGCTGTACTTACGTTATCAGTGGTGCGGTAAGAGATTCCAACGAGGTGTTTGTAGTTCGCAGTATAGAACACGTCCGTAGCGTGTATTAGTCGGTTCTGTATCCTCGGGTCAGCCATGTCCAGTCCCTACGTCGCCCACGAGACCTGAGTTAAGAATATGAATAGTGTAGTTTATTTCAGACGAAGTGCATATATATATATATATATATTAAAATTATATATACATTTGTATATATATATATATATATATATGCATATGTATATATTATATATAAGTCATGCCTTAAATGATGTACAAAACATACATTAACATGCATTGTCACACTGTAAAACGAATGCCTAAAATAAATAAATCATTTTCTTTACCATTGTCCCTTTACGTGCGGAGTTACACATGTAAGGGTTTAGCAACGTTTCACAAATTATCATTACTATTTTTCACCATTGACACGTCGTCCAAGT
Organism: Paraescarpia echinospica; assembly: GCA_020002185.1. NCBI lineage: Eukaryota > Metazoa > Annelida > Polychaeta > Sabellida > Siboglinidae > Paraescarpia > Paraescarpia echinospica. The sequence continues at coordinate 59,104,420 of CM034541.1, read as the reverse complement.
GTCATAACAATATATTTTATTAACTTTATTTAATCGAGAACAGATTGTTGTATTGTTAGTACCAAAAAGTCCCTGACTGTAGAAGATTTCAACGGTTGTGTTGACGCCAGTTGACGGCCAGTCCGTCCGCGCACCGACCCAACCATCAACACCAATGTCTCGTATGGATGTCTACAACGTGTGAAATGTTCGTAAAAATCTATCAGCATGTATACGTACGCACATGTATAAATTAATTAATGAGATAGCCGTCTCAGAGGAAGGAAGGAAAGGAAGGAAATGTTTATTTTTCCAAGTGACACAATATTGATCGATCAAAAATATACATAAATCATATGCAAATAATATATTACAACATTTTTTTCACTACAACAGAAAAACAGTCACGAAACAAATTATTCAAAACAATATATTAGTGTGAATAAAAAAGGGGTTTCAGCAAAAAAAGGACGGGTGACCCCTATTAAGACCAATTGTGGTCGCTCACGCTGTGGCCACCCAAAATCTAATACAATGTTTTCTACAACACTTATTTAAACACTTCCTTAATGATACTAAATGAATTATTACTCAAAATCAAACAAACAAGACAAAATACAAAATAAAAATAAATAATAGCATCCATCAATATTATATTATTATATGTAAAGGCTGCAATTTCGAATATGCATCTACTAAAAATACACTTACACGCCATTATTTTGACAAATGCGACAGTTTGCTATATCACAATAATCTTCATATCCTTGTATATAATACATTTTGGCATAAGCCACGAATCCTTGTAGACTGTGAGTGTAGATCTTGCTTTTCAGCATTGTTGCTGTATTGTTTACTGTGAGAGGTATGTTATTTCGGAAGCATGTTTTTGCAAATTCATAATTTATTCTGGTTATATATATTTCATTTCGTGTACGTGTGTTATGATTGTGACTTTATAAAATTATGTTGCAATGTTAGGCGTTGAAAGTATTCAGGCAGTTTATTATGTATGAATTTATAGTAAAATTTTAGTTCCTCAATTTATAAAATATCTGATACTATTGTTAATTTTAGGCTTTTAAAAATAGGTTCTGTGTGCGCATTGTGCTTTGTTAAGCTTATCATACGTATTGCCTTCTTGTGAAGTTTTAAAATTATTCCACATCTGTGTCCCCATACCATTATTCCATAATTAATATATGGCAGTATTAAAGAGTTATATAACTGCTTTCTAACTTTTATTGGCAACATATATTTTAATTTATTCAGTACACCAATTGTTTTAGAACATTTATTTGATATATTCTCTACATGATTTTTACAATTTAGATGTTCATCAATGGTTAAACCAAGATTATAAAATACATGTTCTCTTTCAATTAAAATATTGTCTATGTTTATCGTTATCGGCAACAACAGTTTATTTACAGTTTTGAGCAACATATATTTTTACTTTTTAACATTTAAGGATAATTAACTGATTACCAGCTTAGGCGTATTAGCATAAAGACATGACATTGTTATTCATATGTTATTCACATGTTAATATAGTCAAATAAAGAAAGTAATAACAAAATGTAATTATTTCTTTACACTTACACACATACATATGTATATGTATATTTGTACCCATCAACAAAATATATTTACTACTTCATATCTTATTGTTTACGTTTAACACTTCGATTTAGAAAACATAGAAGAACACATTTGTTCTTTGTAAAGTCATATAATAAAAATAATACTTATTAATGTCCCGATTGCACTAATTAGAACGATTCAATGTCCTTCTTGCTCTTTATTTCTTGTATGTGCCCTTTGTTGTCCTCAACTAGGACCTTGCCATTAAACGACCAACAGTCTTGGACCTTCTTCTGCTTTTTTAGCATTCGTGTTTCATATGCAAGAGCATTGCGCCTCGCCGTCAGGTCCTCGTTCATGAAGATTGGTTGCTCGTGGTTCTTTAATTTTCGTCGCACAAGAAATACTCGATCAGGCACGTGTTCTTCTTCAAATCGCACAATTACGACTCGCGGTCTTGTGACACCCTTTCGCAGAGTTCCAGTGCGACGGCAGCGAGAGTTGTATTCATTCACCGGCGGCTCTACATCCATCGTGCCATTAATAATGGCCATAACTTTTTCTTTGATGTTTTCTACGTCGGTGTTTTCCTCGTGTATTGGTTGTGGCGGTCGATCTCTTTCTCCAGGGAGATCACCCTTGTTTCTAGTTCAGACATACGTACGTCTCTCGGCTCTGTGTCTGTCTGTAGTCTGTCAAGACGTACGATGATTGCGTCAAGGCGCTCCGCCAACGACGTGGGGAATAACATTTCCCTCAGCACCATGAAGGCGGTTTCGTCCTGCAGTACATCGATGATTTTCTGCAGCTTCGGGGTAGTAGACACGGATCTTTTTTTATTTTCCTTGATCGACTGCATGGCGAGTTAGTCACACTGGCTCACATTAGATAGCTATTGGGTTGAATACCCTTCGACGTCTGACAGGCTTGGTCTCTAGGGGGGGAGTTTCGGGTAATTGTTCTCTTCAGCAGACACTGCACTGCCCTCCTATATCACTCCCTACTTCAAACAAACGTCAAAAAACCGTGCAAACCACGACAAGAATCATACAAACAGCCCAGTCAGTCGCATCACCGTGACACAATGCGCCTGCCTACACAAAATTGCACTCCTAGGACAACCCGTATTCATTGAAAACTCTCACCATGGAGCCCCTGGAATCAGCACGTCAGCATGCTATGGAGCGCCCTCTTGCAAAACAGAATCGAGGCACATCTGATAACCGAGATCTATATGACACATGGAAAGGTATTTTCCAAAGTGTTATCGTGTTAAATGTTACTAGCTCAAAACACTTACCATCAAACACACACACACACGCACACGCACACGCACACGCACACGCGCGCGCGCACGCGCGCACACACACACACACACTGCGATCTCACCTGGTAAACGTAACGGGATGTTAAGTTGAAGGCGGACAGATCAAAGAGGCCAGGTGTATTGACTGCAATCGGATCCCACGGACCTGAGAAGGGGAACCCGGACCGTTCTCGCCACAACGGCTCCACTGTACAGTTGCCTTGGTCTACGTCAATAACGTACTGCAAATCTACAAAACAGCAGTGGCGTGTTTATGACGCGTTCATTAGCCCCCGTCGGCTATTTGTGTCGACGTCTGATTTGACCGACTTGCTCACCTATCGAATGTGAAAGAATATATTTTCATATACTATGCTTTTAATATATTGCCAGTTCACAAATGACTGTCACGACCAGAATGTCGAGAGAATATGGCGAAAAAAGTATTGTAATATAATAATACTGTAAGCATTACACAGCAAACGTATCGTCCTAATTTATGGCCGTTATTCGTTTGACAAAAAAGAGTGATACATATTAAATATGGAGCAAAAGCTCAAAACCATACCAACAACTTGTGTGTATATCTTAAAGTTATGAATTTTGTTGATTATATTGAGTATAAAACTGCTATTACACTGTACAAGGTGAAATAACATTTACTTCCGAAAAACATTCTAAGCTGTTTTCACTTGAATAACGAATGCCATTATGTTACAAGACAGAGACATGTATTTAACAAATGTACGTTCATACAATTGTGATGGCTGTGTGTGTGTGTGTCTAGTGTTGGAGTTAAACTGTGGAATTGTTTACCTCAAGATTTAAGAATGTGTCAGCATATTTGTATGTTTAAAAACATTCAAATCATCTACAATTGAGAGATATTCAGCAGTATTGTAACCATGGTACTATGTGGAGTAATGGAGACTCATAAGGATATCAAACATTTAAAATATATATATATATAAACATATTATGTTGTAGGCACCGTGTACAATATTGTTTCATTGGTAATTTATACTAATATAAAAACTTATCGTATTTACATCGCAATCACCTAAAATGGTTGGGTGTGAACCATTGATAAGTGCTGTACTTCTGTTCACCCCCTTTCCACATACAGCATTGTATTTGTCATATTGTGAAGTGTAATGTTGAATATTGTTGGAAATCAATTATGTACTTACTTACCAGTTAAAGTAGTATTGTTGTAACCGAATTCGATTCCATTTACGTTTCTGTAATTTACAAAATTTTACGGCATGGCGGCCATCTTTGTCTCACTGTTTGCGGGATATTGTGAGGAACGGCGTTTACGTGTCAAAAAATTCCTCATCTGCTCATTTCGCCCACCGCGAAAGAGGTTCTCTGTTGATCAGATCTACAGTAGGCGAATAGTTTTTTATATGCGCAGTTGGCGTCAAAGAAGACGGCTCGTATCAAAACATCGAACGAATTGTCTATGATGGTTGGATTAGCTATCGTGCGAAATTGTGAAAAGTCTTACATTATGTTATATAGAACTTTTGCCAATTTCGCCTAATTTCTGCCGAATCCGTTTAGCAATGCTTTAGTAGATTGTGTGATCAATTCATCAAATTGATAGGTTTAACGTTTCGTTAAATAAATCCAATAGATGTGAAAGAAACAGCGACCTGAAGAGGGACATCTAAACGCACGATATATGCGCTACGTGCGATGTAAATATAAAATAACAACGTTATTAGTGTGATTAGCTCGTCTACTTCCGTGAAGGTTGCGACTGTAGAGGTGGAGATTATAAATGTCGACGCCTGTTAATTAAAATCATCATGCATTCGACGGGAAGTGATTGTTCGTCAACTTCTTCTTTTCTCTGTCCCACCACGAGTGATAATGGGTCTATCCCGCATTATTCTGTTCCAATTTCCTTAATCGACCTTGATTTCTCGTGTCTCGTATGGTCGTGATTGTGTTTGTGTTATGTCTGTGCAGTCGTTTCCCAGGAAATTTCCCCTGTATCACATTCTTCACCGAACTCGTAGCCTAAGAAAGACAATTTGCGGCGCACAACGAATCCTAGTAGCTGTCTAGTTGTGTTTGATTCCGACAGAAAGCTTTGATCGGTACGACATTCAGTTCTCCTGATACTCAGCATCCTAAGTTAGATCCACATTTCCACCGATTGGATCCTTTTCTCATCTGCTATCAACATTTTCCAACGTTATGCATTGTAAGTGAGAACTGTCCACACACATTTCCTGGTCGATACCCGCTCGAGCGTTCTTTTCTTGGCCATCTGATATATTTGTCACATTTGCATCTGCCGATTTCAGCGAGCCTAGTTAATTGAAGCGTTCATCGTCGTCGACTCATTCACCCTCAACTGTAACTCCTCCATCCGGACGAGTTTCTCCCACTTTGAGACATTTTGTCTTTTTAATGTTGGGTTTCAGCAATCTCGCTTTTCATGCATTGTTAACTTTTTTAGAGTTTTTTTCGACTCTACCCATAGCGCGGTGTGATTTGCATACCTTAGAGACTGACATTCGACCAACGGTGACTCCAACTTCATCAATTTCAGCTCTTCGCATTACCAAATCAGTGCACAAGCTGAAGAAGTGTGGAGAAAAATGCATCATTGCCTCACTGTACTCTCAATCTTGAATGCATTACTGTGACGTCCGTTCCACCTGATGGCAGCCAATTGGTTGTAGGGTGACAAGATGGTTCGTTTCCGAAGCCCATTGATGACAGACAATTTCAAACAAGGGTGTACTTTATCACAAACTGTCGTAAATATTCGTTTGTCTCTTTGTTTGAGAAAAATGATCTTATTTTAAATTGTAGTATTGCGCACATTATTTGCTGCCGATAGAATTCCCAGACCAGAAGTAGGTCCCTCCTAGGACCGTGCCAGAAGTACACGTTGCTTGTAATGTGATGTGCGTTAGCAATGCTTTGATGTTCATTTTGATTGCTGTAGCACCTAACAAAACATAATTTTAAATAATACAAATGCAATTATCTGTAGGAAAATATCAAGAATAACCAAACAAAGAAACTACAAAATGTGAACGTCTACTCTCTGTCCGTCAAAGGGATAGTTGTTGACTGCGCTTGCTTGCCCATTCGATGGCGTATAATATATGCAAAATACTGCTGTTGACTTTCCGAGCGATGCACGACCTCGCGCCCGAATACGTCGCTGACATGATTGTTGAATACACGCCGGCCCGCCAGCTTCGCTCCGCCGGAAGCCGATTCCTGAGAGAACCCCGCCACAATTTAGAACGATATGGTCGGCGTGGTTTTTCAGTGACGGCACCGCGCCAATGTAATTATCTGCCTGACTGTCTGCGCCTGATAGACTCTCTTGAACTTGTTAAGTCACATTTGAAAAAATATTTTTGAAGCCGCATTTGTCGACTACTTGTAGTATGTACTATATAGCATTTATCTTAGTCATAATTATAGTTTTCTTTTAAATATTAATTAATTATCTTATTTTATTATTAATTATTGACTTATCCTATTCTATTATTAATTTATTACTTTACTATTAATTTATTATGGATTAGTTAGGCTTATGCATTTTTTACATAATATTTTACGTATCTTATGTAATATATTTACCATGTAAGCTCAAACAATTGTATATTTAAAATTTAACAATGTTGTATTTTTATGCGCCTCTGAGCAGAATTATATTCCGGATATACGGCGCTTTATAAGTAAAATAATAATAATTATTATTTATATTATTATGAGATTTATGTTGCTGCTGATGATGATGGTGCTGTTGCTGCTGTTGATGATGACGATGGTGATGATGACGATGATGACGGTGATGGTGAGGAACGCCGTGCTCTCAGTGATCCGTACCGTCACCGTAGTCGTGCACAACACTAACGTATCCGTGACCAAACCGCGTCATGAAGTCGTGTCCAGGCAGAATGAGCATACTGGAGCTGCCGAACTTCATTTTGTCATCATAGAAGAGCTGCAAAGTCAGAGAATTGATTACACATGGATTTGGGAACATATTGATATGTAATTATCCACTATACAAGCCATGGCAATTGAGAAAAATTAAATGAGTACGGATAAATATTTCATGGAAGAAATGGAGCCGCTGTAACCCAAAAACGAAAGTATCATATGGAAGTTAAAATATCCAGTAATATAGTGCTCTTGTGTATTAATAAGTGCACGCTTCTTAGATTTCTACTTGGCTTTCTGTCCAATATTGTATCGTTTTCATGATTTATTCTATAACTTATCAGGCATTTTTATATAAGCAACCGGCATTTTTTATTATCTGCTTACTCCTGCAAGTAACCAGCGTCGATCGTGTAGTTCTGATCTAACCTTTGTTTCTATATTGGAAGTACGGCTTCTCCGTTGGAGCGCCGTCTTTGCAATGTTCTCACTCTTAGAGTTAGATCTGTTGAACGTACAATGCAATACTGTCATTTAAACATTTACCTTTGTAACCTTGCTTATCCACCTTAGCTCCCTGGCGTATCTATTCACCTATGGGTTTAAATTTGTTTACCGATTTTTAGATTGACTGACCCTATGTTTGTAATACGCCTTTGAGTTTTATTTCCGAGGATTTAGGCGTGAAATAAGTTCCCCTATTATCTAATTTTTTTAGTACAATTGAAAATTTGAAAATTACTTATTTTGAGCATACACTTATTATAGCCATTTTTGAGACTTTTCGCCAACATTCCATGACACATGCCCTTTTTAATAGAAAGGACACCTAAGATTTATCTTACTGTTTTAAAATTAGAACATATTTATGTATGGACAATTAATAAGAATGTGTCTAGAGACGTACGTATGGTGTACTTCCAACTGTTGTTTTAAGTCTCGTTTGTAAATCAGCCTCAGGACTAAAAGTGGACAAATCAGGTAATAAAACTTTGTTTACGATGAGTTAGAAATGTGAGAACAAAGACTAGTACTAACGGAAACTAGTAAGCGATGATACACAAGTTACCTACGTATACACCCAGATAGTTCACGAAAAAATCCGATACGACAACTATTTTAAGCTGGTGCCTGCGCTAAATATACAGTCGACCGCGGCTTAAACAAGAAGCACTGGATCTTGAAAACTGACACACATCTGCGTGTGAATGCATCAACTGTCGGCTGAAAAAACTAATAACTAACACTAGTCCTACCCGTTTGTGTGCATAGGACAGATACAGTTCCTTCTTATTTTGAGTTCTACATCTGCAAATTAATAGGTTACCTTCCGGCTGAAAACTAGATAATTTAATTTAAATAACTGCGCATTTCATGCTTTTTATGTAAACAACCTACTGCTACCCCTAATCCCTACAGTTTATGTAAACAACCTACTGCTAAGCCTAATCCCTACCGTTTATGTAAACAGCCTACTGCTAACCCTAATCCCTACCGTTTATATAAACAACCTACTGCTAAGCCTAATCCCTACCGTTTACGTAAACAACCTACTGCTAAGCCTAATCCCTACCGTTTATGTAAACAACCTACTGCTAACCCTAATCCCTACCGTTTATATAAACAACCTACTGCTAAGCCTAATCCCTACCGTTTATGTAAACAACCTACTGCTAAGCCTAATTCCTACCGTTTATGTAAACAGCCTACTGCTAACCCTAATCCCTACCGTTTATGTAAACAACCTACTGCTAACCCTAATCCCTACCGTTTATGTAAACAGCCTACTGCTAACCCTAATCCCTACCGTTTATATAAACAACCTACTGCTAAGCCTAATCCCTACCGTTTACGTAAACAACCTACTGCTAAGCCTAATCCCTACCGTTTATGTAAACAACCTACTGCTAACCCTAATCCCTACCGTTTATGTAAACAACCTACTGCTAACCCTAATCCCTACCGTTTATGTAAACAGCCTACTGCTAACCCTAATCCCTACCGTTTATGTAAACAACCTACTGCTAACCCTAATCCCTACCGTTTATGTAAACAACCTACTGCTAAGCCTAATCCCTACCGTTTATGTAAACAGCCTACTGCTAACCCTAATCCCTACCGTTTATGTAAACAACCTACTGCTAACCCTAATCCCTACCGTTTATGTAAACAACCTACTGCTAACCCTAATCCCTACCGTTTATGTAAACAACCTACTGCTAACCCTAATCCCTACCGTTTATGTAAACAACCTACTGCTACGCCTAATCCTTACCGTTTACGTAAACAGCCTACTACTAACCCTAATCCCTACCGTTTATGTAAACAACCTACTGCTAGCGCTAATTCCTACCGTTTATGTAAACAACCTACTGCTCAGCCTATTCCCTACCGTTTATGTAAACAACCTACTGCTAACCCTAATCCCTACCGTTTATGTAAACAGCCTACTGCTAACCCTAATCCCTACCGTTTATGTAAACAGCCTACTGCTAACCCTAATCCCTACCGTTTATGTAAACAACCTACTGCTAACCCTAATCCCTACCGTTTATGTAAACAGCCTACTGCTAACCCTAATCCCTACCGTTTATGTAAACAGCCTACTGCTAACCCTAATCGCTACCGTTTATGTAAACAACCTACTGCTAACCCTAATCCCTATCGTTTATGTAAACGACCTACTGCTAACCCTAATACCTACAGTTTATGTAAACAACCTACTGCTCAGCATATTCCCTACCGTTTACGTAAACAACCTACTGCTAAGCCTAATCCCTACCGTTTATGTAAACAGCCTGCTACTAACCCTAATCCCTACCGTTTATGTAAACAACCTACTGATAACCCTAATCCCTATCGTTTATGTAAACAACCTACTGCTAACCCTAATCCCTACCGTTTATGTAAACAACCTACTGCTAACCCTAATCCCTACCGTTTATGTAAACAGCCAACTGCTAACCCTAATCCCTACCGTTTATGTAAACAACCTACTGCTAACCCTAATCCCTACCGTTTATGTAAACAGCCTACTGCTAACCCTAATCCCTACCGTTTATGTAAACAACCTACTGCTAAGCCTATTCCCTACCGTTTATGTAAACAGCCTACTGCTAACCCTAATCCCTACCGTTTATGTAAACAGCCTACTGCAAACCCTAATCGCTACCGTTTATGTAAACAACCTACTGCTAACCCTAATCTCTACCGTTTATGTAAACGACCTACTGCTAACCCTAATACCTACAGTTTATGTAAACAACCTACTGCTAAGCCTATTCCCTACCGTTTATGTAAACAACCTACTGCTAAGCCTAATCCCTACCGTTTATGTAAACAGCCTGCTACTAACCCTAATCCCTACCGTTTATGTAAACAACCTACTGCTAACCCTAATCCCTATCGTTTATGTAAACAACCTACTGCTAACCCTAATCCCTACCGTTTATGTAAACAACCTACTGCTAACCCTAATCCCTACCGTTTATGTAAACAGCCTACTGCTAACCCTATTCCCTACCGTTTATGTAAACAACCTACTGCTAAGCCTAATCCCTACCGTTTATGTAAACAGCCTACTGCTAACCCTAATCCCTACCGTTTATGTAAACAACCTACTGCTAACCCTAATCCCTACCGTTTATGTGCACATATTAATATAGTTCTTTCTGTTCAGCTATTATAGTTCCTTCCGGTAGAATCCCACTTTCAAGATGAAGTAGCTTGTGTACCTGTCGCGTTGTAGCGTACTTCCGGTATGTGAACGCCATAACGACAGTGGCGCTATAGGATCCCAACAGCCGCTGCTCATCCCGGTGACTGACACCTGCCGTCCCCACGCACGTCACGTCGGCCGTCTATAGCACACGACAATGCATTCCACCATTTAGGACACTCACTCAAGACGTCGGACTATAATTACAATAGTCAATACATGCATACATACATACATACATACATACATACATACATACATACATACATACATACATACATACATATATACATACATACATACATATCTACATACATACATACATACATATATACATACATACATACATATCTACATACATATCTACATATTATCACAAACATTGGGCTTACTGATGTATATACGGAATTGTAGACTGGTTTGCTTTTTAACTAAAGCGTACCTGTGGAAGATAATCTTTTGGATCAAGATAATCTGCGTTTTTAAAGATGTCGTAAACTCTCGTTGGCTGCGATACACCTGCGATCAGAGAATATTTAATGTAGAATCATACTCCATGGCTTTGATACAATCTGCAAAAATCGCAGTGACGGCGACCAGTATATTTGGAAAAGATAACGGTGTTCACAAACATAATTACGGAAATTAACATAATTTTAATGCATGAATGCGAATGAACACTTGCACCATTATCCAGTGTGATGTTTCCAATGATTTTATTTACATTAGTAACATTAGTAAGTTTTATTGAATATTTTAAGCATTCTAATTAATTAACAATGTTGGCACTATTATACATTAATGTGTTAATTTTAAGTTAACGTAACAGTATTATATTGCAATAAATTGATGCAATTTAGTTATTTTTTATTTACTGTTTTGTAGTAATATAGTGTATTATACACTGTATTTCGTTTTAATGACCGTCCTGGAACTAGTACTGTAATTTATTGATTAATAAATCTACTGCAAATTACGTGTGGCGTACTTAAATAGGCACCCATAATCTTTTGTATCTCAGTGCACCATGGTATCCCCTTAATGCTAACTGCCTTCAGAGCTTTCATCAGTGGCTTCTGCCTACGCGTTGGCCTGTGACCAGTGAGGGGTTACCTTGCGACTGTTGTCTCCACACTCATGCAGATCGAATTTTCGTGCACGTTAAATGTAAGCCCGTTGTCTGTCTTCATCGCTTCCGGGAAAATAAACATACTGAGTACCTTGACCACCACCGTGATCACTGTCTCTGCGGAAGTACCCAATACCTTCTCTACAATGGGGTATTGTGAGAATTCAACAAACTACGACGAGCAGTTACTGTCCTTTGTGTTGAGGCCCACATACATCGATGCTGACTTCTAACTGTGGTCATCCGGCAATGATTAACATTGGTTCTGTCTGTAGACAAGTGGAATTTGTCTGGCAAGGAATGTAGCGTTTCATACTTCTTCCGCTGCAGCGTCCACATCTGGGAACCACTCGTTGGTAGATAGCATTAAAGCAAGACACTTTGCTCATCTATTCTGCATACCAATGGGACCATTTTAAAGAATGGAGGCATTCCAGATTTTGCTGCGTTATAAATGGCGGCCATTAAAAAAAATGTAAAAGTCAAAACCTGTTATTTCCGTATTTTGTAAAATACGTAATCTAGAGCCTGCTATCCCCGTATCTTAAGATATACGTATCGTCGAACCTTGAAGCTGATGTCAAAATATAGTTTTTTGGAGGCGACGATTTAAAGGTGTTACTTAGATGTTATGTAAAACGGGCAGAGCCACTATAAACATTATTTGATTGATATCATAACGAAACCTACCCCTTGAATCCATATTGAGAACTCCCAAGCTGTTCACCCATCCACCTGACATCCACCGCTTTTGCACAGCATGGTGCACTGCAAGTTGGCTTTTAAGCACCGACACTGTCCTCTGCAGCCTTTCGTGCAGCCACACTTGATGATCGCACGGCAAGCTGTGCCTGCAGGTGGCAGTGTCATCCATTGCACCTCCCGTTCCAGCCCGTTCCCTTTTCTAGACCAACCAAACTCTGCATGACTGGACAAGTGTGGTGCTTTCAGCAGTGCCTGGCCCCAGACGTGGTCAGTCTGGTAGCCTACTCCGAGCAGGTGTTACATAAGGGCATCCTGCGTTGGTGGAATCTTCTCGATATATCTTCCTTTTTGCGAGAAGAGGACCTGTCTGGCGCGTTTTACATCGTTCTCCGAACTCCCTCTGTCATACAGTACAACTACGTCCCTCTCAATGGTTGGTAGGACCTCTCTCAGGATATCTTCCGATGGAGTGTCTGCAAGAGCACACAACATAGGCGTTAAGCCACTGAAAACAGTACATGATGCCCAAGCCGTGCGTTTGCCTCTCCCAGCGAAACATGATGTGGTATCACTCCCGGTCGTTTTGGGCAGTGCTTGTGTCGTCACCATCGTGTAATGTTCTGGATATGTATATGTCTCTGTTGTACAACGACGTCAGGCAGTGATCGTGGTACTTCGCCTCTGTTGACATTAAGTCGCCTTCGCTGAGTTTTATCATCAAACGCTCGTCTTGCAGATTGCAAGCACATTGACTCACACGAGTGTCAAGGCAAAATGTGAGGCTTCGTGGATATGATTGCGTCTGGTTGCAGGCTTGTCACAAAAGAAGCATTTGTTAATAACTCCATCGGCTTTATCAGGTCGAACTATCTTTTGACGAGTGGATCTTCCGTTACCCTCACAAGATGCATTATCATCACTATCAATCGTTTTCCGTTTGCTTGCTCGCTTCAATTCAGCGTCTTGGAATCTATCTACAAAATCAGCTGGACATATGTGTTTCTCGCTGGTGTCTACTTGACAGAAGAAGCATATATTCCAGTCGATAGTGGCAGAATCATTCCCTGAGCTAGCCATACCACTACCTTCCACCTGTTTGAAAACAGTTTCCATGTTGAGCGGTGTAACATTCTGAAACAAACACACATGATTCACTGATTCCACGAGGCTTCGAAGTACAAACATGGCGAGGTAACTACGATACGTCATTAATAATGATTTTCCAAAATTATCGAAACGTTGGCATCTCGGCAATATAGACATTAGGTATGTACTTAGTTTTTGACTGCGTGTTGTTACTACAATTATGATCCAAGAATGTTTTTAGTTCTGTATCTATGACAGTAATGTGTTGGGTATGCAACATTTATTACAATATTTACGTAATATAATTCACATTATTGTCGCGCGTAACCTTTTATTATCGCACACATTTGGTTAAAACTTGTTGTTTCTATTAACGTGATTATGCTGGTACAAGTCGCCAAAGGAGAATTACGCGTTGAATGTGTACCTATTAATTTGACCGAAGAAATTGCGTTACATTGCATGGTAGGCAAAACATTAACACAAAATGTTGTACCTTGATTTGACAGCGTCTTGGTGTAAGTTCGTCGGGTATTCGCTAGGTGGCACCCACTGGTAGGCAACATCTTCATAAACACAACAGTAACTCTAGATTAATGGCTAGCTCTAGGCATAGGGGTGGTATTAGCTCCAGTGGTATTGATTACCTAGTAGGGGTAATATCGCATGTGATTTCACCATATAGCATAAGTTCCCAAACAATGAACAAAAGTGTATTTGTAAGTTGTTTCATACTGGAGAATCTTTATTGTGGCTACATATGGTTTGCTGAAAATGGCGTTTGTGAATGTCGTATAAGATAACAAGTAAAATATTTTAAATCGTCATGTCCCAAAACCAATATTTTTACATCGCCTTTCCGGTTCTAGGATATGTAAATCTTCAGATATGGGGATAACAGATTTTGTCGGGCGCCATCTTTAAAAATGGCGGGTATATGAATGTCGGTGAACGTCAAACATAGTACAACATACATCATAGCATCTAAAAATCCTACATTTTGATATCAACGTTGTGTCTGTAGGCTACGTAGTTACATAGTCTTAAGCTATAGAAATAATAGGCTTTGTCGGACGCCATCTTTAAAAATGGTGGATATAAAAAATGACGGATATATGAAAGTCAATAAAGGTCAAAAGTAATACCATTTAGAGAGAGAGAGAGAGAGAGAGAGAGGGGGGGGATATATATATATATATATATATATATATAGAGAGAGAGAGAGAGAGAGAGAGAGAGAGAGAGAGAGAGAGAGAGAGAGAGAGTGAAAGAAAGAGAGAGAGAGACAGAGAGTGAGTGTATGTGTGTGTGGTCGCGCGCGTGTTTGACTGTGTACGTACGAGTGTGTGTGTGTTTGCGCGTTTTCGTATATGTGTGTGCAGGGATGAAAGAGTTTGCGTGCATGTAACTGTTTTATTTCAAACTCTGCCCTAAAATACCGCTGAAAGTGTAATTTTGGTATGTTGCTCCCCCGTGGGAACTCAACAAAATGTCATGCCTGTATGCAGCAAGCCTAGACAGCCGGACTAGTTGGTAGGCAGATTTACTAGTCCGCCGTAATCTTTACTAGTGTACGGACTAGCGGACTAGTGGGTAGTTCTACCCCCGATTTCTTCTTTGGCAACCCGACCAGAGTTTTTTCGCTTCCTTTCGATCTGCCCTGTTTCTTCATGCAAGACGGCAGCCTAATTGAGTGGTGCCATACGATGGCGTGCGCATTACCTCGTGCTGTAATGCGCACGCACTACAAAACTGTTGGTGCAATAGTGCCACAGCTATTATACCAACTTTAAGTTTAGGTGGAATGTACACTTCAAATAAATACTTATATATGGGTTGTTCTCTGAAACTGCACTCCACTGTGGGCCACGTCTTGTGATACATGTAACAAAACTACCTTCTTGTGTATTTTAAATGTTTTGCACCCTCTTTGATTGAAATTGATATGAGAGAATTTTGTTTAAATGATCTGAGGACTGCCATTTCGGCCGTTCTAGGCAAGGACCACATTTGCGACGATCAAAACTGTTTGACACCGGCTATTCTGATTTCATTCCTAGAAATATTTAGTTATAGTGTAGTTAATTGATTGGTACGAGTTTTGAAGAAGCATGAAGCCTCCAACGAAAGGTTTTAGTTAGATATGTTTGTCGATAGCCTTCGCCATTTGCTCCGTAACGAGGAAGCCGACTCATTCGCCATGACTAGTGTCTTTGTGACGAGGCTGATCTTACAGTGAGAACATGCTTTTTATAGTCCATTCCAGACCAGATAAGCACTGTATACCTTAAATAGTTGCAGTTGTCCGAAATTGTGTTTTTTCTTCGAAAATGTCTTCATGAAAACATATAAATAGATGACTATGCTCTTCCTGCAGTGTGTTGGTTTTCCACGTCACGCGGAAGCAGATTTTTCTTGCGTCTTGGTTACGAAGCTGATTTTCGAGGTCAATCCCTGTTTTCGATCGCAGTTTTTCTTTTACTGACTCAATCGAACAGAACTCGTTTCTTACTCAGATTACCTTTTCGTGTAAGCTGACCAGGGCTGATCTATTGAACTTTCGGACTTCATTTCCAGCCGATTGCTGGATTGTTATTTCACCCACGTAACAGAGACCCAGCATTTTTCGCGTCTTTCTTACGTTGCTGAACTTCGGAAGGGAAATTTGTAATAAATCTACTTTTAACTGGATGTGCTTTTTATTATGAGAAAGAAACCGACATTGGGATTAAGGTTTTTTCTCCACAGATAGTACACACTGTGATCCTTAAATACGTGTATTGCAGCTTCTTGTGAAAGTGCTCTTAGCTCCGTCACCGAGACACCAGCACGTTTCGGTCTTGAGAGATTGAAGGGAAACTGTGTTAACTTGATTTGCTTGTTTTTTTGAGCTGAAACTGATAAACATGTGATGTTACAGGGATCAGTGATTTTCACAGGAGATCATGAGGTTTATTTTTTACAGCACCAACATTTCTGGCCTCCTATTTTTTAAGCCCCCTCTCCTGTGGCCCATCCTCAGCTAGACCCTCCTCCTGCGGCCCAGCCTCGCCACCTCCTCCTCCTGCGGCCCAGCCTCAGCCAGTCCACCGTCCTGTGGATCTGCTTCAGCCAGCTCCCAACCCAGCTAGAACCCCCTTCTGGAAATACCTCTCAGGTTGGGAGCTTTATCAAGGTGGAGCTACAGGGGAGGAACAGGAAGGTGCCATTATATGGCAACATACTTCCCATTGATTCAAAATCAATGGAATTAAAGGTGCTGTACTTGAAACAGTGTCCAGATTCAGGCATGTATGTCTGGGCCGATGAGGCCTGGCTTCCAGCTCACCACCCTGTGACTTGTGTGTCCCCTCCCACTCTTGCACCTAGTCACGGGGTTGCCTTCATATTTTGAACAAGGTGTATTGAACACCCTGTGACAGTGTTTCACTAAAATGTCATATGCTGTGCCATGTCAAATGCCATATGATTGGCATTAATTTGTTTATTTTTCTTTACAAAAAAAACGAAGCTTGATTACATTCACATTGCAACCATTGTTAGTTTTTATTTGTATTGTCTGTCACCTGTTGTCTGACTTTAGTGTGTGGTGTCCATGTTACACGGCTGATACAAATTTATAAACAGATGGCAGTTCTTTAAAATTTATGAGTAATCATCTCAAATCTTTTGTGAGCATTCTTTGCTCTTTTATGTAGCTAATAATGCTGTCACTATGCTGATAAACTTCATTATTGTTGGACAAAACAGAAGTGCGTGAAAAAAAATATGATCGCTACAAACCAGTTCGTGAATAATGCACGAAATATGACTTCTAGACACTGCCTCAATGTAACAGAATATTTGTATGCCATTTTTAGAGGTTACTAAAACATATCCTTGAAATTTAATAGACTCTTGGGTTCTCTTCAAGCTATTTGTAAGAAACATTTCGTGTCCATGTTACACGGCCAAATTTCGTCATGACCGACAACTTTCAAGTTTCTATTGCCAATATACTTTCCTAACTTACCTTTTCTCCTGCAGAACTACTTTCTATGACCATGTGTCTTTAAAAAAAAGCATTTAAGATGTTTTGGAGCAGTTTTATTTTTGGACCCCAGTGTCACACTTTGAGGGCCCAGTTTCAGAGAACGACCCATATTTGAGCCATTGGCATTGTGTCTGTCTGAGACTGAGGGACACTGTTTCCTAGTTGTTTCCAGCACTCGGCAACGTTCTATTAACTGACTAGTCTGTATATATTGTGGTTACAATGTTATGATCTTATGAGGTCTCATTCAACTAGCCAGCCTTTTTCAGAACATTATCGCCAAGCCGACCTTTGCTGGCACTGAGGGTGGTCACTGCCAGGGTGCTTGTCGTCCTATGTGGTTTTTTTACGTCCCAAATTGAGACGGGACCGACATTAATGTGATCTCCGAGTCACGATGTAATCGTGATGTGATGTTAGTGATGTAATCGCGTACACGGCTGTTTCGTCCCTTCGAACTGTAAATTGAGGCCGACTGAAATATGATTCATCGACTCTCACTGTCTCTATGTGACTGTCTCACTCTCCGTTTCTGTTCTGGTTGAGTCTGACTGAGACTGGAGTCTGGACTGGAGACGGAGTCTCGACTCTCAGTCAGTGCCAGTGGACGGCTCAATGAATAATTAATCAGCATAGCCGTATAAAAGTATTTCACAGATGAACCACAGGTTAACTAAGCAAATAGGTAAACTACAAGTGACTTACGTAATCAATGCCAAGTTCTCGACATATGCTGTTTGTACAACTGTTTCACAGAACAGTCAGAAACAGATACGGCGGAAGTTGGACCGCGCCACGCCGGTAAAACAATCTCTCCGACAGAAGAGCTCTCGTTCCATGGCAACAGCTGACGCCATATGTAATCAAATCGCCTGGGTGCGCGTAAACTGTGCGTCAAATGCACTGATACCATTTTCTACTTTCTGCATTCAGCCTAGCCTCAATCAAGCACGCACGCGCGCGCGTGCTTACATTTTCAATTAAAACACGCGCGTGCACACACTTTCAATTTACATTAAAACATACATGATGGGATGATTGGTAATTATTAAAACAACGTTACATTTCTTAGTCTTAGAAACTCCGCAAGCATAACTACTATAAGAAATACCCGAAAATTCGGTCAACATAATTTAATTTAATTATTACAACGGTGACTCAGCCATATATATGCCAATTTTTGTTTTATTTACTTCTTTTAAAATCTATAGAATCTTGAAAGTATAACACCACTGTCACCAGTAGTGATCATAGCAACGATCTGTTTATTACTGTTGTTATTCAACCTACACTACAGGACCTGCACAAATCGCAGCAACTTTGCCGAGATCGATATACAAGTAGTCCAATAATATGCGGATTAACGGTGACAAGCATTTCAGTTATCGTAATCGCAGCCCAAATCTCACGGCATTAGTATTTATCAATAATCTGTTTGGTATTGGTCGGTTTATAAATCTAGAATGTTGGCAACATTGGTTATTCAATAATTCGTGAATATCTATAACGAGTTCCACTTCTATTTTAACCCGCTCCTAAAGCAAATTTTAACCGGCTCCTAAAGCAATAATGGTGGTAGGCCTATTAGGGTTGGCCGCAATCATATTTTCTGATACATTAGAATACAAATTCTCTGGAATTGTCAGAAATGTACAATAAGAGCAACTTGTTTATATCTTGGTCTACTATTCATCTTGTTATATGAAGTCTAGTGATCTTTAAAAATGGTGGATATAAAAAATGACGGATATATGAAAGTCAATAAAGGTCAAAAGTAATACAATTTAGAGAGAGAGAGAGAGAGAGAGGGGGGATATATATATATATATATATATATATATATATATATAGAGAGAGAGAGAGAGAGAGAGAGAGAGAGAGAGAGAGAGAGAGAGAGAGAGAGTGAAAGAAAGAGAGAGAGAGACAGAGAGTGAGTGTATGTGTGTGTGGTCGCGCGCGTGTTTGACTGTGTACGTACGAGTGTGTGTGTGTTTGCGCGTTTTCGTATATGTGTGTGCAGGGATGAAAGAGTTTGCGTGCATGTAACTGTTTTATTTCAAACTCTGCCCTAAAATACCGCTGAAAGTGTAATTTTGGTATGTTGCTCCCCCGTGGGAACTCAACAAAATGTCATGCCTGTATGCAGCAAGCTTACTGTCAGCGAATAAGCCTTGTTATCCGAACTTGACCAAGCATGCACATCCAGTTTAGAAGATAACCTCGCAACAAAAAACACATTACCTTTCTCGATAAGTCTCACTGTCCTTTGAGAGGTAGGATCATATACGCCAATGTCATTTGTCTTCAACTTATAAATGTCCATGCTGTAGTTTCCATGCGGACAGTACTGCCAGTGGTTGACAAGCATCCCTCGAACCTACAAGCGCCGAATGCAACAACACGCTGGCACATTAAGTATAATCGATTTAGTGTATATATGTATATATGCGGGCATGTTAGCGTTTTCCATAGTCTGCTTGCACCGTGGGCGCCAAGCTTTCAGTTATTAATTTACGACTAAGTGAGTATAATATGACGCCTCTAATGTTGCATACCCGATATATGTTACAATGTATCCTCTTTTATAGGGTAAATCCTCGGTCACTACTTCGGGAATTCTGGCCTTGTGTCATGTCACATGAAGTAGACGCTGATACTATAGGCGTACGTATTCACTCATGCCAATACCTTAGCAATACAAATTATATTTCATAATGTTACACTATTATGACTAGGGCCTATCAATGGACATGAACCTTACTTTATCTCCGACCTTCGTTAATTTGAACATATAAGTAATATTGCAGCCCGCTTTTGACGTGCACTGAAAACATCGCATACCTACGCGACTACATTATGGTGTTTATGTAACGATGCTGTGCGTTTTCTAACATTAATTAAGTATTACTATTAATCCTGTCACGTACGATCTACCAAGTTATCCCGTCAGGGGACGGGCATTTTTCCTAGTAGAGTACTACAGCTGTACGTCACTGGTTGTGTTTGTTGATTGAACTTTAAACAGTAGCGAGAAAAGTTCAAAGTAGTAGACCAACCTTACAACTATTTCACTTACATGCAATGAAATATAATAATTAGTTTGCATATTTGAATACATTTATCGGTGTAGCTGGTATTGCAGAAATATAAACACCGTTACCGTTTCGTTTCCGCCTATGTAAGTCGATGCGTACTTGTGTGCGATCTGGAATCGAGTGGGATGTAAGTCGTGAAATGCATGTTGCATCATCGACACAGTACTCTGAAACGTCAGGTTTAATTAAATGTATTAAAGTT
Organism: Paraescarpia echinospica; assembly: GCA_020002185.1. Lineage (NCBI taxonomy): Eukaryota > Metazoa > Annelida > Polychaeta > Sabellida > Siboglinidae > Paraescarpia > Paraescarpia echinospica. The sequence goes on along the minus strand of CM034541.1, from coordinate 59,083,659 downwards.
ATTGTTAAAAACGAACAAAATTAAATAACTATTGATGATATTATTCACAAGAAGATCACAAGTGAGGGATCATATATGAAAACGTCGATGTCCGATAACATCTGGCATTTCTGTCGTATATGACATTTGTATTTATTTGAAAATTTATAATGTACTCGTTTTTTTAAGACCTAGAATGTTCAAAATGGACGTGTTTTTTTAGTTGTTGCTGCGTCCATAATAAATTGAGCATTCATTTAGAGTCAATTTGTTGTTTTGTTCCTCTTGATATGGTATTTCAATGTTAATATATATAAATACACACAAGTAAAAACAATAGTGTGTTGTTAAATTGTAGTACTTTTCGTGTCACTGATGCCAAAAGTCCTGTTAAAGCTCACCATGAGTGGGAGATAATGACCACACTGTACATGATTTACTACATACCAATAATGGCGAATCATACCATGAGTGGGAGATAATGACCACACTGTACATGATTTAATACTTACCAAGAATGGCGAATCATACCATGAGTGAGAGATAATGACCACACTGTACATGATTTAATACATACCAAGAATGGCGAATCATACCATGAGTGGGAGATAATGACCACACTGTACATGATTTAATACTTACCAAGAATGGCGAATCATACCATGAGTGAGAGATAATGACCACACTGTACATGATTTAATACATACCAAGAATGGCGAATCATACCATGAGTGGGAGATAATGACCACACTGTACATGATTTAATACATGCCAAGAACGGCGAATCATACCATGAGTGGGAGATAATGACCACACTGTACATGATTTAATACATACCAAGAATGGCGAATCATACCATGAGTGAGAGATAATGACCACACTGTACATGATTTAATACATACCAAGAATGGCGAATCGTACCATGAGTGAGAGATAATGACCACACTGTACATGATTTAATACATACCAAGAATGGCGAATCATACCATGAGTGAGAGATAATGACCACACTGTACATGATTTAATACATACCAAGAATGGCGAATCATACCATGAGTGAGAGATAATGACCACACTGTACATGATTTAATACATTCCAAGAATGGCGAATCATACCATGAGTGAGAGATAATGACCACACTGTACATGATTTAATACATGCCAAGAATGGCGAATCATACCATGAGTGAGAGATAATGACCACACTGTACATGATTTAATACATGCCAAGAACGGCGAATCATACCATGAGTGGGAGATAATGACCACACTGTACATGATTTAATACATGCCAAGAACGGCGAATCATACCATGAGTGAGAGATAATAACCACACTGTACATGATTTAATACATTCCAAGAATGGCGAATCATACCATGAGTGAGAGATAATGACCACACTGTACATGATTTAATACATACCAAGAATGGCGAATCATACCATGAGTGAGAGATAATGACCACACTGTACATGATTTAATACATGCCAAGAACGGCGAATCATACCATGAGTGGGAGATAATGACCACACTGTACATGATTTAATACATACCAAGAATGGCGAATCATACCATGAGTGAGAGATAATGACCACACTGTACATGATTTAATACATACCAAGAATGGCGAATCATACCATGAGTGAGAGATAATGACCACACTGTACATGATTTAATACATACCAAGAATGGCGAATCATACCATGAGTGAGAGATAATGACCACACTGTACATGATTTAATACATACCAAGAATGGCGAATCATACCATGAGTGAGAGATAATGACCACACTGTACATGATTTAATACATGCCAAGAACGGCGAATCATACCATGAGTGGGAGATAATGACCACACTGTACATGATTTAATACATGCCAAGAATGGCGAATCATACCATGAGTGAGAGATAATGACCACACTGTACATGATTTAATACATGCCAAGAACGGCGAATCATACCATGAGTGAGAGATAATGACCACACTGTACATGATTTAATACATGCCAAGAACGGCGAATCATACCATGAGTGAGAGATAATGACCACACTGTACATGATTTAATACATGCCAAGAACGGCGAATCATACCATGAGTGAGAGATAATGACCACACTGTACATGATTTAATACATGCCAAGAACGGCGAATCATACCATGAGTGAGAGATAATGACCACACTGTACATGATTTAATACATGCCAAGAACGGCGAATCATACCATGAGTGAGAGATAATGACCACACTGTACATGATTTAATACATACCAAGAATGGCGAATCATACCATGAGTGAGAGATAATGACCACACTGTACATGATTTAATACATGCCAAGAACGGCGAATCATACCATGAGTGGGAGATAATGACCACACTGTACATGATTTAATACATGCCAAGAACGGCGAATCATACCATGAGTGAGAGATAATGACCACACTGTACATGATTTAATACATGCCAAGAACGGCGAATCATACCATGAGTGGGAGATAATGACCACACTGTACATGATTTAATACATGCCAAGAACGGCGAATCATACCATGAGTGGGAGATAATGACCACACTGTACATGATTTAATACATACCAAGAATGGCGAATCATACCATGAGTGAGAGATAATGACCACACTGTACATGATTTAATACATGCCAAGAACGGCGAATCATACCATGAGTGGGAGATAATGACCACACTGTACATGATTTAATACATACCAAGAATGGCGAATCATACCATGAGTGGGAGATAATGACCACACTGTACATGATTTAATACATACCAAGAATGGCGAATCACAATCATCACAAGAGAACGAGCCATCGAATCGTAGTCTAATTATTTACGGATTGATGGACTCCACACCAATTCCTTCCAAGCTCCACAAATGCTTATCGACAAGAATAGCCCCTTTGCTCACTTGTGAAGTAACTCCATTAAGTTATTGCACCGATCTGTTTATCCCTGCATAGGCTGACTTGGATTGCAGACCAGACGTTGCTGCCTGGTCATCCCTCTTCCCCTCGCCAGTCCATTGCTGGTCTTCATGCTGCGCATGAACACTTTCAGCACGAATTGCAAGTGATGCCTTGCTGACTGAGTATAACGTACAGAAAGGCCTGAGATAGCCAGATAATGTAGCATCTCCGATACAGCTTCAACATGGATACACCAGTTTCCCATGAATTTCTGATGAATCCGAACAATATCAACGTACTGTTCGTGGTCACATTTCTGCTGTACGGTCACACGACAAAGGCACAATCTGCCTATGAAGCAGTCATTTGAGTCTGTCAAGGACCTCAGCTTTCGACACATCATCAGCCGACTGCCTTTCGGCCATTAACTCTTCCGTAAAATAGGCGAACCACATGTAAGTCTGGATCGACCTCACCATATATTGCTAATGCCATTTTACCCATTGTGTCAACATCTCACTGTTGTAGCTAACCGGCTTGCACCTCGGGTGCCAAAATTCAGGGATTAATCTACGACCCCACAAGTAGGAAGTACAACGTATATATTTTCAAAATTACGCTTTATATGTTACGTGTGTCACCTTTTATTGATTAACCAGTTGTTTGGAACGTAAAACGTCATGTGCGCGTAATACTTCAAACGTAACTTATCAATTACTGGAAACACGCGCGTGTGAAAAAATACTTCGAGAAAACGGCCCCTGCCTTATGGACGTAGCAACATGAAGTAGACGCTGACACATTAATGCTTACATCTGTCCTAATGCCAATTTCATAGCAATACGAATATTATTTGACAATTCTACACAATCACGATTAGGGCCTATTGATGAACGAGAACTTCACTTTCTTACCGACTTCCGCCATTGTAAACAAGCAACGAATATCTGCGAACGCGTTATCGTGCTTACGTAACGCTTCTGTATTTTTTTCTAACACTCTGTCCTTGTATATTATTATCACGACTATCAAAAACCAAGGCATCCCGTCAGGTGACGGACATTTTTGCTAATTATAGTAACAATAGTGACACAAATTGTTCATAACATTTCACACTAATTAGTTATTCCCTCGTCTGATTGTTTCCAATGATTTCGATATAACTAACCCTTTAACCATTTACTCCTGTCATCAGAATGGTTCCAATCTTCAACAACAACAACGAAAATACACGCAAAATGGATGTGCATGTGAACAATGCACGTCTTTTCTGTCCAGCAGCCCCAACATATCTGGGCATCAAACTAGACATGTCAGTGACTTACAGGAAACACTTGGGAGCAAAGTTGTACAAAGACACTATGCACCTCCACCTTGGAATTGGTGTGTGCCCCGGCAGTGAGGTGCAGGAGTGCACATTCATCAACACTGAACACCAGCATTAACAGCTCCCTACGAGTCGGCACTGAATGAGGAGACCAACCAGAGTGGAACAACTATCTGTGATCGCAGGCATTGCGCCTCCGACACTACAAAGACTGGCAGCTTTGCTAGCCCTAGCCAGGCGTGCAGGAAACTCTGACCATCTGCTACACCGCATCTGATCGGAAAGAGTTAAGGTACAGCGTCTGAAGTCACAACCCCCTTTGAACGGCCAGGCACAAGAACTTATGAAATGTCTGGGCAGAAGTGAAACAATAGCACACTGGATATCAGCAAAATGGAGAGCGGAGTGGTTGTCAAAACCAACTTATGTACATATGTTCATTCTAGAACCATATGATTTCGACATCCCGCAAAAGGTCTGGCCGAAGCTGAATCGTTTGCGAACGGGAGTTGGAAAATTCGAGCATCTATTTATAGTTGGAGACTATGTGAAAGCGCTGCATGCGAATGTGGTGAGGTCCAACATTCAGCAGACCACATTATTAGCCACTGCACTCTTTATGGTGCTCCAAACCGCGAGACTTACATCGACAACACATTGCAAGTGTAGGCTGTAGACACGGGCGAGAAGAAGAACATTGGTTCCAATGAATGCGGAGTCGAACCTAGTGCTTAGAATGGGTCCCAAATATGACAGTTGTAATTTGTAGGTAAATTGTACTGATGGTAGTGTATTTATAGAATGTGACCCAAATATGACAGTTGTAATTTATAGGTAAAATGTACTGACGGTAGTGTTTCTAAAATGGGTAGTGTCTTGAGCGTATGCAGGGGTAGTGTTTTTAACTTAACAGTGTTGTTGTGACGGTACGCTCAAACCACTACAGTAATGTTTTGAAAGTACGCTAAAAACACCACCTCAGTGTTTTCAGCAGGGTAGTGTTTTGGGTGTACTTCACCGGCCTTCCACACTCACCGGCTTCACCGTGGCCGTCGTTATAGCTAAACACAGTGCGCATCGTCCCGTTGATGAACACACGCGTCCGCTGTCCGTCGCCGAAATCTCTCTCGTTGTCGTAGTCGATGAAATAGTTGGTCTGCATAAGCGAACACAACGAACACGTGGACCCGTGTAGATAGCGTGTTTTCCTTTTTTCTTAAGCAAATGTAAAAAAAACAAAAAAAAAACAAACAACGTTCGTTTTTGCTACTTCTAATTTGAAAACGAAAAATTAATACTGTTTGCTTTTTCGTGTTTCATTTTCAAATTCTCGAACAAAAAAGGAAAAGACGGTATATACACATATCCATGTTGATACTTTAAATCGCGTAGGCTTTCTCTTAGTGGGGCGGCATAGTTCAGGATACCATACCGATTGTGCAATGTGCGATAAAAGCATGAAACTTGGTGAATATGTAGAATAACATGTGTGGAACATATGTTGTGATTTTGGGCCATCAAAAACTATACCCGTGTAGGCCGCCATTTTGAAATTCAAAATGGCTGACATATAGAGTAGTTTAAATACCATAACGATTGTGTAATAGGTGATAACAACATGAATCTTGGTGAATATGTAGACTAATATGCATGGATCATTTTCAGATATTGGGGTCTCTGAAATTATACCCGTATAGAATCTTTTGAAATTCAAAATGGTTGACAAATAATGACATTTTAGTTTAGTAAATAAATTACTGTTATTAGTTATGTAATATATATTACATGAAGAGTAAACAAACGGTGTGGCAAACTTTTATTGATTTGGAACAGCACGCCATTTTAATTGTTGGTAGTGACAATTGGTACAGGCAGACATTGCTATAGCCGATACTGCTGATTCCTTCTTGCATGCATCATACGTTACACGCACAAGACGAGTCCATCAAATCATTGCAGCCGCTTTATACATTCTTCAGCACCGTGTCTATGACTACTACAAACGCACAAGTAGAAACAATGAGATTCCTTTGTTGCGATTTGAAGACTGGTGTGATGAACAAAGACATAACTATCCTCAGTTTCGGTACTGGGCAACAGTGATGGGTCGAGCATTCTTTTCTAAGTGCGTTCGCTGCGAAAGGCCAACTTCTCCATGTATTTAGATGCTCTGACAAAACTTGTCCCATGGTTCAACGCTTTAGACAGAACCAACTATGCTCGCTGGATCCCAGTCTATCTGAGAAATATGGCCGAGCTGCCAACAAGGCACCCACAGGTTGCCGCTCAATCCAACGTAGGCCATTTCACTGTGAAGAGGAGTAAGAGCGTGTTCTCAACTAGTCCGATTGACCATCCCACGAACACAATAATACGTCCATCAATGGAGATGGCGGAGCAGTTGGTTTGACAGACAACCCAGGGGACCCTTCGACGATGGATAGTTGCAGGGCCAGAAGTTGCAAGAAACATAGCAGAGTTTGAAGAATCCCGTCAACTCTGGGGGAAACAAGTGGATCCACGTCACCATAACCAACACCGAGTGTACAGAAAGCATTTGCGAAAGATGTTCGCTCACTCGTTAGCATGATCGAGGAGCTTAGCAATCCGTTTGTAGAGGAGAGCAAGGACTTGCTTGTCCTTGATACTGAGGAGATCGCATATCGGGCTGTAGTTGATACGGTCTATAATCTGAAAAAGATTGGCAAAGACAAATTCGATGTTTTCACGAAAGGATGCCTCATCGACAGGACCAAGTCACCATATGATGCTAAGCGTTGCAACATACTACCGTTGTTCAGCACCTCTACGTCCAACGTCGCGAACAAAGGGAAACATCAGTTCACATCGAGGAAGAGAGATGTAGAACTGTTCTCAAGGTTGTACATTGGTTGTCAGACGAGGGATGGCAACTTAGATGAATTCTCCTGCTCTATCTGATACGGGACGACTACGTCTCGGCACCAAGAGTGATCTTCTGACATGCCTAGAAGAACTGTCTGTGCCACAGTCTGAGCCACCTACTGCTACCGCTGTTGTTCTTGGTGGAACAGCAATCGTCCAGATGTTGAAGAAAGGCACAGCCAAAACGTTTGAAGAATATGCCCAGCAGGGTTTTATTCCATGTGTTTCTGTCCAACTTCGAAATGCATCACGCGTGGATCTGGTGTGGGATTGTTACATAGCGGATTCTCTGAAAGGAACAAACAGAACACAACTTCAGGAGGGCGTAGACGCGTTATGGGTGCGGCACCCATACCGGGAAACTGGAATAACTTCCTACGTGTCGACAGTAACAAGACTGAGCCGTTTAGCTTCCTCTCGAAGGTACTCATCCAGTAATTTGATGAGGATGGAAAGCAGCTCGTGGTCACAGATGGAGAGCAGGTACTTTCTTCGCCTCCATTGCATGAAATCTACTCGCTCGCGCCATGCACACATGAAGAAGCAGACACCCGTATATTTTGCATGTGGCACATGCAGCATAACATGGTCATCATAAAATTATCATACGCATAGTCGACACTGATGTTGTGGTATTGTCCGTTATGATTGCGCAGACTCAAGCAGCTAACGACGAATTATGGCTGGCATTCGGAACGGGGAGAAATTTCCATTGTTTACCGGCCCATCAGTTATCTGTCATCCTCGGACCAGATCAATCGCGCGCTCTTCCAATGTTCAGCGCACAAACAGGGTGTGACGCAGTATCATCATTTGCTGGACATGGAAAGATTACAGCATGGACAACCTGGAACTCGCTACCAGAGCTTACCGATGCACTGCTTATTTTGGCCTGTGGACCAAGTGACATCCCAGGGGAAAGTATGCGTGTCATCGAGACGTTTGTGATACTGCTCCATGACCGAACAAGCCAGAAAGAAGTTGTTCGCGAAAACCAATTCGGTGCAAAGAATTCCACCAACGCAAGCTGCACTGGAGCAACATGTGAAGAGGACTGTTTGTCAAGGTGGTCATATCCGGGGACAGGCAGTGTTACCAACTCCTATGCTCTCCTCCCCACTAGTTGGAGCTGGATCAAGACGGACAGTTGTCTATAATATAAGCCGTACTGGACAATCCTGCCCGAAGCGTCACAAATCTGCTATGAATTGGTTTTGTCACAAAGCTAATCATCGATGCACAGCTCTGTGCGTTTGCGAAGGAGAATGTTCCAGCCAGTAACAAGGCAAGAATATTGGTGTTCATACATTCAACAACTAAAACGTATAATACGACCTTACAGTTTAAGCTGTTTTTTCAGTATTAAATATAATAATTATTAATAATGACTAGTGACAAAATAGCACACGTTTTGTTTTATGTCTTTGGTTGTCGTGGCCATTAACATACAATACTTGTTTGGTGTTCAGCGTAGATCACTTTCAGCACAGTTGATCACAGTGGGTCATATAAAAGTGAAAGTAAAACAATAATAATTGAGTTTTTTATGTAATGGCACTACGTGTTTTAATTCATAAAAGTGTAAATAAGTTAAGAATACATAGCAATTTAAGAACCCTGTCTATATGTCATGATCTCGTAGGTAGGTTCTACCTGTAATTTCATGCAAAAATGGGCTCTGCAATTCAACTGAACTCGCGTGCGCACAAGTGTATACGTTTGAGTAGCCTATTATCTCAAAATGACCGTCATATATTAGCCTATATATTGGCCGAGTTTTGTGCTTTTATCACAAAACGTACAATTGGTTTTCTATGCAATCAAACATCTCTCGTGTGACTGGTCCGGCTGGTTATCAAGTATATCGTGATGTAACATTATGGCAGGACACCTTGTTAATAGGTATATATTCGTGTGTTTGCGTGTGCGTGTGTGTGTGCGTGCGAGCGTGCGAGCGTGCGAGCGTGCGTGTGCGTGTGAATGTGCGTGCGTCGCTATGTGTGGGGATGTATGTGTTTCGGTGAGAGTGGCTGTGTTTAGGTGCGGGGGTGCATGGTGTACTATATACCAATTGTATACAATAATATGTTTTTCTTTAAATAATGAGCGCACGTAGTGAGCATCTGCATACATTAATTAGGATGATGTTAGCAACATGTGTGTACATACTTTGTCCACTTTCGTCTGCACGTGCATACAACACGTCGATATATGTAGTACTTCCAAGAATGTCTCGTCAGTGTTTGGTTGACACACATCGTGCGAGCCGGTGGCCTCAGTTAACGTGAGGCCGGGGACGTGACATAGAATACTGAGCACACGGTACAGGTCTCCCACGCACCCGCTCGCTGCAACAGAGCAACAAGGGCTCGTGTATCTGTGGGCCGCCTTTCAACTAACTAATGCTAAGAGCTCATTACGTATCGGGACGTTTGTTATTGAATTTCTACTTGGGGCTATGTCCCAAAATGGCACTTACAGTCGTGTAAAGAGCATACAAATGTTCGTACACAAATACCCCCCCCCCCACACACACACACCACACACCACACGCCACACGCCACACGCCACACACACAGGTATGTACACATATATACCACTCACTGTATACACATAGCTTAATGCTTCTGTTAAGTTGTGTATCCACTATGAAGTATGTTGATTGGATACTCATGTCACTAAGACTGATCAAACATGGTTATTTGCGTGTCACAAAACAACCAATTCGTTACATGTTGGTGACATCACGGTAGAACATACTGCTGAACACTCGTAATCTTTTAACATGGTGTGCGACTGTGCGAGTTTGTGTACGTTTGTGTGTGTGTCAGTGTGTGTGTATGTGTGTTTGTGTATGTTGTGTGTGTGTGCGTGTGTGTGTGCGCGTGGTGTGTTCGTGTGTGCGCGTGGTGTGTGCGTGCGTGCGTGCATGCGTGCGTGCATGCGTGCGTGCATGCGTGCGTACATGGTGAACGTTGAACGATGCGGATTGTGGTAGAACATACTATTATATGTAGTATCGTTTCTGTAATATTATTATTTACAACAGTTGGCTATGTGTCAAGTGACTATATTTTACATGGTAAATGTGTTGGACACACGTCAAACATGAAAGTGGAGTTGCTTAGTCTTGCAGTGATGTCAAACTGAGGGTGAATAGGCCTACGTAAGTTCCGGTGAGCAGTCATACTTTTAAAATGCTGGGGGACGATTCTTCACAAATCCTACGTAGACTACGTGCAGCGATGTTTGACAACAACAATACACCATGAAACATAATATTTGTTATGACCAATAGCGTTATCAAAAATCGTTCTTAGTTGCAAAGGACCATAGACATGTAGAATACCCTGGATTAACCGCTGCCCTACCTCGACGATACATGTCTCACTGCGCGCGTCTTGTCGCCGTAGTGCACCGAATGCTTCCGGTTAGACGTAAACATAAGACATAACATGTTTCCCGGCATAACTACGTGTAATTTGTTTGACTCTGTGAAACTTTTGGACATTTTCGCTTCACATATATTGACACTTTGGGCGATGATATAACAAGCAAGGTGTTGAAATTTGCGGATGATACAAACGCGTTTAGAAGGATTAAACGTGATGAAGATAGATAGCATTTACAAGATGATCTTGACAGGTTGATCAAATGGTTTGAAAAATGGCAGATGTTGTTCAATGTTGGGAAATGTAAATGCCTTCAAACAGGACATAGGAAAGAATATGTACAATATACAGTGGGGGTATTGTGCTAAGTACTACTGTAAAAGACAATGTCTTAACAATTAAAAACTCGGTCTCGCCAGCGTCGTGACAGCCCGGCTGATAAGAATGTTCTATAGCCAATGTCCGAAGTTTCCACTATTCGTGTGCTCGTGTTATTAATTTAAAATTGTTCTTCACATTGCACGATAACTATGAAATATATAAGCACTTTTCTTCATTTTACACGGCTCACAAGTTAATTACTATGCGGATGTGCCATTGTTTACGTGTATCCACGTCTAACCAGAAGTATTCGGAGCACTACAGTAAAAAGAGGCGCGCAGTGAGACGTGTAGCGTCGAAGCATGGGAGCGGTTAATCCAGGGTATTCTACATATAGTCCATTTGACACTCATACGTATTCAATAGCAAACTTAGAAATGTTCTATCCCATGAAATTTTTTGTTGATTTGAGGTCATACGGGGTTTTAGAAGAAATTCACCTAGCTTTTCCAAACAACAACTTTGGGCAACTCTGGTAATTGTTCTAGGATGGTGTTTAATACCTCTTTTACGGGGTGTTGGGGTGCGTAGAATCCATATCTGATGTTATTTTTAGTTCATGGTCAAGATCAGATACTGAAGGTCTGATGAAGGTCAAATTTAGCCTCTCGTGAGTGGAAACTTCTACTATATTATATTTTAATTTATGTATGTACATAAATGGATAATCTTACAATATTTAACACACCTTTGTTCGTGAGAAAAAACCAGTAATCAGTCATATCAGCAACTCATTGGAATATGCTCCCTCTTAGCGTTAGATCAGTTGAAAATATTACAAAATCCCTTTGTCAATTAAAATCTTTACAACCTTGCTTATTCCCCGTAGCTCCTTAGGGCCTTGACCCACCTGTTGACAACTGGAGTACTGCTGATGGATTTTGAGATTGACCAATCCTTTCGTTTTGATGCGCCTCTGAACTTAGTTTCCAAGGATTTATTCGCAATAGAAGTTATCTTATTATTATTATATTTGAAATACATAGTCACATCTGTTACACGTAGAGAATACTGCAAATATCATTATCAACATTGGCATTCGTATTTCTTTGTGAGGACAATTCTTGCACAAAACAAGGATTGATATCCATAACTACAGATAACAGATAGTATTACACAATGCTATTCTATAGGCGTAAGGTTTACCCTATCCTAGAAACTGCTGATATCGCCTGATAGTATTTACCTTTTACCTACTCCTACACATTATCCAGGCAATCAATATCAGCCTGACCATCCTCAACATCCTCCTGTTAAAGTGGTTGTGGCTGATTCGATTGTGCTTGGAGAAAAGATGGAAAGCAACTACATCGTCAATCTTCCCCGTGGGTTCTACGACCATATCATTAGTAAAGGGAAGAGTACTTTCTTATATAGTGCAGTATCCAGTCCTCAGGACTGCTCAAAGCGCTTTACACTTTACTCCCTGGCAGACCTGTTCAATCGAACACCATCTCGACGTCTCTGGGAAGCATCCAGCCACGCTGCAATTAGACTATTCGTACATAAATATCCACCACTGTCTACAGCCAGATACTCATTAATACAGCTGAGTGAACTGGAGCAACGTATGGTGAACGAACTTGCCCAAGGTTCAACACCGCCGCACAGGATTCGATCCCGGGTTCTCTCGGTTGAGAGTCTGAAGCTCTAGCCACTGCACCACGGCGCTACACCATCAAGACATTAGTCCCATCAAGACGATGGACGTTCTAAAGAAGCAAGACAAGCGCAACAGGGACACGCCTGTTATCGATCTTGAGAACATATTTCTCCGGCTCTTGATGAATGGTCAGCGGCGGTAGATGGAGCTTGGGCCTCTGTTCAACTACGAGCTGTGTGCATTGCCTCCGTCGCTCATCGACGAGCATGGTTGTCTCCGCAAAGCCAACAAGTCGGGGTTGGTCACGCGCCTGGGTGTGCTCGAGATCTCGCCAACAGCTGCTGATATTGTCATCGTGGATGTTCAGCAGTTGTTCTACCGTATCGTGTGGCCACACGGCGGTAGTATCTCAGATCTGATCGCATTCAACCAGAGTCGTCTGAGTCACTATCCAGA
>CM034541.1:58985694-59065694 GCA_020002185.1 Paraescarpia echinospica | reverse complement strand
CCAGCCAGTGCCAGGACTCTGCCCAGTACATGTACAATACAATAGATACAAGAAACAACTGCTACAACTGTATCAATGCCTTGTATCAAACACAGAACATATTAAGTAAAACACTTGTACACATAGTGTTATTGACATATCTGATAGGTGACAATTAGTTATTGTCAATGACTATATAACACTAATATAACAAGTAACAATTAAACACAACATGTACTTCAAAATAACATATAAGTAGACTATGCACTTTTAGTTTACAATGACATAAAGGTAGATAATGTAACATACCTGTAAAAACGTGTAATGATGTTTTAATAGCAGAGTCTATGTAAAAACATGTGGCTTTACCAGCCAGTGCCAGGACTCTGTCCAGGTTGACACCTCAATCCCTTGATGGCTAATGTGTCAAGTACTCCTTTTTACTAAATACCTGCCACAGTGTGGCAGCTCTATGACAACTATAGTGTTTAACTATAATACCTGCTACAATACCAAAGTTTTTTTTGTCAATTATGGAAACTGCAAGCACAGCTGTTCAAATCACACGCTATTTAATTTATCGCGAAAATCTCATGACAAACATCTTGCCGGATCAACTGGTATAATTTATGTTTTGAATAAGCCTATTAACCATAATGTTTAATAGTGTTTTCTTCTTAAACCTTGTCGCATGTACTGACATATTTCGTATGACGGTTCCATGGTTCATTGACCATTAACAACCAGCACAAACTTACGAGACTGCACCGATTGAACTTGCAGCTAACTTCGGAATAAATTGAATTAATTCCTCACGCGAAGTAAACGAACTGTGGTTTCCTGGTCGTCTTTATGGTCAGCTCACAAAGACTACAGGTAAAAGGGTCGCAGTGGATATTAAGCTGTCTGTCTCATCGATCCCTTTTTAAATAATGGTGTCATGATTTGATGGTATCCCATCAACTCCAGGTGGTTTGTTTTCTTTCATCATCTGAATTTTCTTTTATATAATTTCAGGAATACCAATCAACTGCATTAATTGATTTGATTCATGCCTCTCAAATTTATTAACTGGTAATGGCAGTGAACTTATATCTTCTATGGTAACCACTGAGCTGAAATACTCGTTCAGGGCCTCTGCCATTTGAAACCAATCAGATATTACGTTTCCTGCACTGGTTTCTAGTTGTCCCACCTGATCACGAACCTTCTGTTTACTCCTTTCATAAGCATATAAACTCTTGCTACAATTTTGTATATAATTCGCCAAATTTTTCTTAAACGTTCGTGTGGATTTTCGAATTTCGGTTGTAGCTAGGTTAAGGACCTCTTTGTAGTTGTTATAGTTTTATATATTTCCAGTGTTTCTGTAAACTCTCCACATAATTTTTTGGTATGCAATATTTCGTATAGCTTCCTTTGATGGGTGTTTCTTCCTCGTTTCCCTTGCGTTTTAGGGGAACACATCTTTCAATAATGCCCTCAGTCTCATCTTTCAAAATGGTCCAATATTCTGCTGCTGTCTTGTCCTTCATTAAGTTAGTCCAATCTATGTGTGCTAAATATTTTATGATCCTTTTATATTTGCCTTTATTAAAGTTTCTTCTCCATCGCTTTTTACCAATATTCCCTGTTGTACTTTAATACTAAAATGGATCTGGTTATGATTACTAGATCCAAAACGTTCATGTATTTTAACATTATCAACTAATTCGTTTTGAGAAGAGAACACTAAATCCAACACATTTTCACTTCCGGTTGGTTACAAAAGATGTTGGATAAGGAAACAGTCCTGTATTAGAAGTAGAAACTGTTGGTCATCACCTGCAGCACTCTGTAGTGATTACCAGTGAATATGTCCGTGATAAAAATCACACGTTATAACACATACCCTTTACTTATATCCTTTATAGCACTGTGCAGTTTTTCATCATCCTTTTGTCGTATGTTAGGACTACGGTAAAATAGTCGTATTGTTAATGTTGAGTTTCTGGTAACTATGTTGCACCAAATAGTTTCCTAGCAATCTACTTCCCTTTTCAATTGTAATTCATATGCCTGTATAGAGTCGTGAATATACATAATGACTCCGCCTCCCCTTCTCTCTTGTCTGTCCTTTATAAAGCTGGCATAACTCAATACAGCTAATTCAGCATCTTCATGTCTTCATGTGCCCATGATTCCGTGATGTCTATTATGTCGGTATCTATATCCGCTATTATGATGTCTACATCGCTTCTTTTATTTTATATGCTTCTGGCATTTAAGCATAATCATTTGAGTTCATTTTTATGAATATTTGGTGAACATTTCCTTGTTGATTTGTTTGTACTATTTCTTTTAGGTGACTCTACTTATACCCCTGTGCATCTAGTTTAAATACTCAGTTGTGCCTGTATCTTAACCTGTGCACCTAATGAACTCGCTCCTAGAATTGCTGCTCCTTTTCCTGTCAGATGCAGCCCATCACTCATAATCAGATCTTCTCTCCCTACAAAGCTTACCCACATATCTACGAAGCCGACTCCTTCCTCTATTACATCTGACCAAGTCTGTTGATGGCCATTCTTCTGCAATTCTAGTAGTATTGTTTTGTGCCTGTCATTATCGGCAGCATCCCATAAAACGGTCTGTCCAATGCGTGTATCTTTCACTATGCACACTAGTCACCTATACTTATCAATGATGGCCGTCGTACCTTCCTTCTCAGCAGTCACAGAATAATGTTTTGTGCTATATCGTTCACATGTGAGAACGTATTGTACAATTTAAAATTTTGGAAAATGCTTTCGTTCAATTATATAGTTTTGGATATATATCATATACATGTCAATTAGATCAGGTGAACATATAATTATAAAATTATTGATATGGGGTGTGATTCCAACAAATACGTTTCATGTAGCATGTGATTAAAACATTAATTATTCTAATCGTGAAACTTTTCATGTCGTATTTTATTTCGCCAATTGCAGTGTTTTTACAAATTAATAGATATGCCATCAGGTACGTTTCAAACGTTTATTTCTTTGTGCAGTAATTTTGTTGTAAACACGTTACATTAGTTTCCATAACTGACGTGGGATGTGATCGTTTTCGGAAGAAGAGAAGAATGCTTCACTACCTTACAAATCGGCTATCTACTATGCCATTTCAGGTCGAACAACGGCCAAGCAGGGGTAGGTTTTCTCATCAATAAGAAGCGAAAGGCAATATAATGAGGGTTAATAGCTCCAGTCCCAGAGAAGCAGAACCTGTTCTATGCGTAACAAGGAGCTACAAAGTGACGATAGTTCAAGTATACGTACTATTAACATTATATTCAGAAGAAGACACAAACAGCTTCTACAACGACGGAGTGGAGACCTTAGTAAAGGCAAACTACTACACGATTAAGATGAGAGACATTAATGCGCAATTAGGGAAACGAACAAACACAATGGAAAGGGCTACAGGCAGTGATAAACGAAAGAAGCGACATCTTAGCAGACTGGGCGACATCAAGAAAGAACAAAATCATTAATACCATGGTTCAGAAGAAACCAGGGAGCAGTTGGACGTGGAGAAGCCCAAATGGAGAAACGAAGAACGACAGTGATTACACCCTGACAAACAGGCCACATACTTAACAGTCATCAACCATGCAAACATCGGAAGTGACCACAGAATGGAAATGAGCACCATCAAACTGGACGTAGAGGCTAAAAGGAATAAGGTGACAACCAAGAGACCACCAAGTGTAGATACCACAAAAATAGATACAAAAAGATAAACTTCCAAATCTAACTGCGCAATCGATTCGATACATTACAATAACTAGGCGACATCGTCACCTTGAGGAAAACATCACTGAGATGATCCAACTAAGTGCGACAAGTGTAGGAAAAACAATCAACAAGCAAGTACAGACGTGAATATAGTCACCAACAAGAGCCCTGCTGGACAAAGAGGAGAAATGGTGGTAAACAGCGTTAGTAGAAAACCCAAAATAAAGTACACAGAATTATGCAAAACCAGCAAAAGAATGCGAAGGGTTACATTAGGAAATACAAACAAGAACTCATAAGAGAAACTATTATGACAAACTGATTACACTTCTAGACAAGCAAGATAGGGAAATAAAAGACCAAGATATGAGTTTACCGCAATGCCCTTAGATGTTCCATGAGTTCACATTCCCCGATATTCAAGACAACAGATGTTCTATTACAAATTACTACGCTGGCTAATTCCGGGTAGAGGAACAGCTGCGTGTCCTTAAAGGGTGTCCGTAATTTGTAACAGGAAGTATGTTGTCTTCAACGGGAGAAATAGGACATCGTTGAGCATCAAATGGTTTTGCCGTTAACTCGGCCTGCCTTGGTAGTATCGCCAATCAAGCTTGTTTTAAAACTGGAAGTTTTGTTTACCAATTGAACGTGTTTCCCGGCTGAAACTTTCAAATTGCGACATTGTTACGAGATTAATAAAGCAACTAAACACATTCTAGCGGCATACTCGACAAATCGAATTGACACATTTTTAAACATCTTGTTCCAATAGGAACATAAAATTGCTTTATTCGTGCCAAAGATACTGCACTGCTTTTACAAGTGTCAATATAAGGAAATGTTCTTACACATGTATAACTATACAATCTACGCGCCATAACATTCTCAGGAACAATGGTAGTTATTTACGACTATCCTAATATATTAAACATAACCCAACTTACAACGTATATCCTACAATACTCAAATATATTGAGTGCTACTGAATCGTTACCTGTTTTGATGTTGTTACATGAACTAAAAGGTAAAAAGTTATTATTAAACATGCTTTGTTCCCTGTACGAAAACCATCACTGCCATCATTACTGTAACCAGCATTACTGTAACCATCATTACTGTAACCATCATTACTGTAACCATCATTACTGTAACCATCATTACTGTAACCATCATTACTGTATAGTAATATATAATAATTATTATTATATGCAACAAAAAAGTAGTTATTAGTAAATGCTACTATTAAAGACTAGTTAATATGTCGAATGTACTGCATTCCATGCTTATCCCCAATGAGTAGAATTGTGTCACTGGATAAAATAGGGGAAGGGGACATTCTTCTTCCAGATGACGTAAGCAGCAGCCGGTGCCACAACCACTCCGAGGCACATCATTACGACGCCAGTCGCCGCCAATGTTCCTGGAACCATGCACACGATACGTGTACGATTTGACTGATACAATACATGTACAATTTTAGAGAAACTACACATAAACATTTTAAAAGGTAAGTTCGCATACATCGCTCTACACATTACTCCCTGGCAACCATGTTTAATCAAAAACCAACTCGACTTGTCTGAGAAGAATTCTGCCACGCTGCATTTAATGTGCGAAGACTATTCTTGTAATAATATCCTCCACTGTCTATACCCACGTACTCATTTATACAGCTGGGCCGGTAATCTCAAAGAAACAGATTTCGTACGTAACAAGTTGCGCAAATATGGTATATCATTTCTTTGCTGCGAAATTTCGCAAGTTGGTATTCTCGAAACGCTTACGAATTTTCGCAACTTACGTACGAAAATCTCGCGAGGGTTTGCTTGCAATGCAACTGATACGGTCACTGATATTTTGCTTTGCTTTACCGTTTTAATGCTGCTCACGTGTTCCTAATGGTAAATTAAAAAGAATAACGTAGACAAATGTTCAAGGGAACCTGGTGACTAATCAATATAGCTACAATGCAAAACATAATGTAGCACTGCCATTGAGATATGTTGATGCATAGGTAATAATGGGCTTAACGCCAGCGAAACATTTGAACGGAAATGACAGAAACAAACCGCAAGCAAGGGGAATGGTGCCAGCTGCCAAGCCAGTCAATGTTTACATGATTACAAAATTAGGAATTTGACTATTCGTCTACGTATCCTGGCTACACTGTTACATAGTACAGTTAGAAGACACCACCTGTATATGTGTGTGATATAGATTACTATTCAAACGACGCGCCGAAGGTGAGATTTAATTTGATCACTCGGTGTTTCTAATATATGATTCTGTAGCTTGGCTAGCCATCATTCCATGACCATGACGCTAGTCTCACACAATGTCAGTGTACTCTAGTTTCTAGTCAAACTCAAAGTTGTAAATTCGTAAGACGTAACCGGAAGCAAGGGGCATGACCAAGGAGGCATATCTCTTCCAGTCCCAGATCAGGATTTATAGTTTGTTGTAACTTGTGATGTAGTAAGTAGATGGTTTAATATAGTAGTGACTTGTGACAGTTGTGCAGTTGTGTTAAATATTCATCTAGCAGGCCCCTGGTACATGGCCTAGGGCGTATATTTGTTAACCAATTATTTGCTACATTGGCGTATTAAGCCTAATTACGTGCAGTTACATGGAAAATCTATGTTTTAGTTATTTATTCTTTTAATTTAGAAAGTTCGAGCCACAAAATGGGCAACTTCAGAAATACCATACGTGAATCCAGTTGGCCTTTTGGGGCACATGTCCCCCTAGACCTTTGAAATGTACCCTCGCTAGACTACTCTCGTTTGGGTAACTTGACACGAACACAGTCTTGGATTTAAGGTAGGAATTTTGGGAGTTATATATCTTTTGCGAGAGTCTCAGCCCCCTCCCCAAATTTTCACCGCCTTCCGACGCCAATGCGTATTTAAGCGCAACGCATCATAGAATAAAACGTGTTGACATTTATACGTGCACTCCCTCTACAAGTGTTCAAAGTTGTGCCCCCATAGACTACCCACTCTGGATCCGCCTCTAAATATGGACTATGTTAGATGGTGTGTATAAGTCTAAGGTAGTGATGAACAAAGATTATCAAAGAACATTATTTCATGTAGGGGCCTACCCAGTGCTCAATGACATAAAGTCAACGCAACACACAGTATTGCTACAAAACAACTACAATGACATTTGCTGTACTTACAGCGCACATCCAGCAACGTCTACCAAATAACCATGATACCACACCCAAAGACTGAAAACTACCAGTGGGAATGAAAAGTAAGTTAAAATAAGTGGTTATGGTATGACGAAATATACATTGTGTACTCTGTCAGTGGTGTTGTTCTCTGGTACAGCCTAGTTTTTACATGTTAGAACATGTTATAAATACTGGTTAGTATTTACTTTGACGTGTATTGTACGGACACTAAAGAGTACAACTATGTAGAATATGTGTACATTTATGATACATGTATATATAGGTATCACCAGTAGGCACAGTAAAATACATTGTGTCTAATACGATTGTATTGTACGGACACTAAAGAGTACAACTATGTAGAATATGTCTACATTTATGATATATGTATATATAGGTATCACCAGTAGGCACAGTGAAATACATTGTGTCTAATACGATTGTATTGTACGGACACTAAAGAGTACAACTATGTAGAATATGTGTACATTTATGATACATGTATATATAGGTATCACCAGTAGGCACAGTGAAATACATTGTGTCTAATACGATTGTATTGTACGGACACTAAAGAGTACAACTATGTAGAATATGTGTACATTTATTATATATGTATATATAGGTATCACCAGTAGGCACAGTGAAATACATTGTGTCTAATACGATTGTATTGTACGGACACTAAATAATACAACTTTGTAGAATATGTGTACATTTATGATACATGTATATATAGGTATCACCAGTAGGCACAGTGAAATACATTGTGTCTAATACGATTGTATTGTACGGACACTAAAGAGTACAACTATGTAGAATATGTGTACATTTATGATACATGTATATATAGGTATCACCAGTAGGCACAGTGAAATACATTGTGTCTAATACGATTGTATTTTAAAATGAAACATAGCACATTTATGACGTGCTACATGTGTGTTTTCAGAAAGAAAATTGATGGACTGGAATGACTGCTGCATCTTGAAATTAAACGATTCACAAAAAGATGCAATACTCTGCGTGGATGTGGCACATTTCTTCTCTTCGCAATGTCTCAAAGATACGTTGAACCTCGAACACACTAGGAATACCACGAACACACTAGGAACACAACGAACACACTAGGAACACCACGAACACACTAAGAATTCCACGAACACACTAGGAACACCACGAACACACTAGGAATTCCACGAACACACTAGGAACACCACGAACACACTAGGCACATCTCGAATACACTAGGAACACCACGAACAGTCTAGGAACACCACGAACACACTAGGAACACCACGAACACACTAGGAACACAATGAACACACTAGGAACACCACGAACACACTAGGAACACCACGAACACACTAGGAACACCACGAACACACTAGGAACACCACGAAGACCATTATACATTCACACTACATTAATTATACATCAATTATCTTGAATACTAATTCCTGTACCAACACCTCATTATACTTAAGAGCTTCTTGTTTTTTATGACATACATTAAAACATAATAATATCCATTGTTTGCATAACGTGTTAACAGTGGTATTTATTTTTAAAAATAAATAAAGGATTTCTATGATGCAGATCAATCGCTTTGAAAACTATATAAAATCAATGACCTAGTATTCAAAGATCTACTGTAAAATCAGTATGCTTGCAGTCTCCTTTATACTGATTCAGTTGTTACATTTTGTAAAAACAACTAGAAGGTCAAAATATATATTATGTCTTCGGTTGATAAGTCGGGTTGGTGAGAACAAAATGGATTATAGCCGCCTGGAAAATAGGATATGCCAAAAATGTACAGTAATAATTGTTTTATGTCAGCCCATAATTGTCCTAGTCAAAACATTTTCCATTTATGACTACTTAGAACATAGAAACATACACAATTTATTTCTACATAATTATAACTGCTAGGTTGGCATGTGTGTATATATGTAGCCTAATGCAAAACTTGAAATGATATTGAAATAATGCAGTTAAAAAAACGAATTTGTACAGTAAGCTTTGGATATAACAAATCGCTTGCGACCGGTCAATTTATTCATTATATCCGAAATTTGCTGTATCTTAATATCAAATAGTGCCCAATTCATATATTCAATATCAGCAAAATTCGTTTAATGTGAATTTGCTATATCCGAGGTTCACTGTATATGCACTATTTCAACATCAAACTTATTTCAACAACACAGGAACAAATAATGCTGACAGGGAGGGAACAACTGGGATAGTACAGAAGTATAGACAGTTAGTGAGGAAACTAAAGAAGACAAGAGTTGAACATATAATTCTGCCAAGAATTTTGCCAGTAATGGGAGAAAGGGAGGAAGGGGGCAACGTATAGAAACTGCAAGAGGATGGCGATCAACGCACTAGTTGAGCAGTTGTGTGAAGAAGAGGGCGTGGGATTCATAGATTTATGGGGATACTTTGTTGGGAGGGAAAATATGTACACGAGAGATGGCCTCCATCTTAGTGGAAAGGGGGCAACAGAGGACCTGCTGCGATATGTTGACAGTGGGATAGGTTGCATCTATTTAAACTAGATTCGCAAGGGGGACTCACAGAAAAGCCTGAAACTGGAGGCATAGATAAAGACAGCACAAATAAATCAGCAAAGAACAGTCTGGAAAACTCTTCTGAAGCTGGATATAAATGCGTTTGTTTAAAAGCAAGGAGTATAGTAAACAAAAGAAGTTAACTAAATATTATGGTAGAATATATTGACCCTTACATAATAGGTATAACCGAATCCTGGACCACCACCGATATATCAGATGCCGAATTGGGACTGACAGGATATGTAATGTTAGGAAAGATAGAATAGGAAGAAAGGGAGGTGGAGTTATTTTATATATTAAAGAATCTATCCAGGCTTATGAAATAAAATTAGAAAGAGAAGCAGATTGCGAAGAAGCTGTTTGGTGTAACATAGTTACAGGAAACTCAACGTTAACAGTTGAGTTAGTTTATCGAAGTCCAAACATAAGCATAGAAGATAATGAAAAAATACAAAACGCTATAAGGGAAGTAAGCAAACGGGACTGTATTATTACGGGGGATTTTAACCACGGGCATATACAATGGAAATCTCTACAGAGTATGGAGAGTGAAGACCACACGTTTTTAGTTTTAGTTCAAGATACTTTCCTTTCTCAACATGTGCTAGAACCAACCAGGGATGTGTTAGACATAATTTTGTCCTCACAAAATAAATTAGTTGACAATCTCAAGATATGTGAGCCGCTGGGGAGTAGTGATCACAACCAGATACATTTTACCATCAAAGTAAAATCAGAAAGGAATAGTAAGAAGCAGAATAGGAGAAATTTCCACAAAGGAAGGTATAAGGACATTAGGAAATATTTAGCAAAGATAGACTGGACTAACACACTAAAAATAAGACGGCAACAGAATGCTGGAATATATTAAAGAGTGAAATTAAGTGCATAGTTGATAAATTTGTACCCTTCAAAAACAAGGGAAACGGTCAAAAAAGAAAGAGGCCATTAGAAAAATTAAGTATAAACAAATGATATGGAAGACATATAGATGTGCTGGAAATGATGAAGACTACAACAGTTATAAAGAAGCACTTAACCAAGCTACAGCTGAAATTAGAAATTCAAAGAGAAGCTATAAACAACAATTAGCTAGTAATATAAAACATGAAAACAACATATTTTATGCGTATGTTCGAAGCAAACAGAAAGTTCAAGATAAGGTCGGTCCTCTAGAAGATATTGCTGGAAATATAATATCAGAGGGATTGTTAATGGCAGAAGACTTGAATGAGTACTTTAGTTCAGTGTTTATCAGGTAAGTACCAGAGGCTAAGTTCAAGGGGACAGATTCAGACTATTTAGGACAATTAATTGTAACCCCGGAAATGGTAACTAAGAAAATAAGGGCTATGAAGGATAATAAATCATCTGGAGTGGATGGGATTCCGCCCAAACTACTATTGGAAATTGTAGAACAAATTAGCTTACCGCTAGCAACAGTTTTCAATTTGTCATTAGAAGAGGGAGTGGTTCCATTAGAATGGAAAGAGGCAAACATAAAAGGTTCGAGAAACAAGTCAGAGAACTGTAGACCAGTGAGTTTAACATCAGTGATTTGCAAATTATTAGAAAGACTAACTAAATATCACATGGTGGATTTTCTTGTTAAACATAACTTAATAAACCCTTCTCTACATGGGTTTTTTACAGCGAGGTCATGCTTAACAAATATGTTATGTTTTTTTGGAAGACATCACTAAGTGGGTAGATGTGGTATCACCAGTAGATATCGTCTACTTAGATTTTCAAAAAGCTTTCGACAAAGTACCACATCAAAGATTACTGCTTTAACTAAAGGCCCACGGCATAGGAAATGGTATAATAAACTGGATAGAAAAATGGCGCAAGCGTGGAGGCCATATCGCAGGAAGGACATATATATGTTAGAAAGAGTGCAGAGGAGAGCAACTAAAATGATACAAAAACTGAGGGATCTTAGTTACGAAATACGCCTAAAAATGCGGTTTAACAACACTAGGGACCAGGAGATTGAGAGGAGATCAGACAGAAGTGTTTAAAATAATGAATGGTTATGAAAATATTGATAGAAATATTTTGTTCTCAGTTAAGAAAGATAGAAGGACTAGAGGACATGAAGTTGCATCAGCAAAGGAGCAATGTAGATTAGATATATACACATAGATAAAAGGGTCGGACTCTGGATAAGCCAAAGGGCTTCCTTGTCCACCTGCCACCTAGGGTTAATTCTCTGGTGGCAATCTTATTAAATCTTGTTAAACACAACTATAATCACACATTAATTAAATATATATATATGTATATATAAGTATGTATAATATGATATGATACGTATATAAATTATATATATATATATATAATTTATAAATATAGAATGGTCATTTAAATTATAATATTTACATATTTGTTTTGGATGGTATTGTCAATGCTTGAATAAATGATGCAATCTATCATGGGTTGTCATAATATTTGTGCCCTTAATATAGCATTTTTGAAGCAGTGTATATATCTGAAAGTGGCAGCCAAGCTTACTTGCCAAATAATTTGTATGCAAAAGTGGTGGAACACCATAATGCATATATATGAAACATTAAATACATTTGCAAAATATGTATCCCATGGCCATGATAAATAATAAATAATGAAATATGTTTATATAAAGAAAGAGTGTCCTTTCAACACAGTTGTTTTATGTATATAGATGTTCATGACATCGAATTAATGTCTGCAATACTGTGGTATTTTGAAATATAAATTGTGGTTTCAAGTGTAGTTAGACGTGCCTACACAAATCGTAATTGCATAGCACGCAGTCAATCTATAAATTACTGCCGTAAATTACTAATCGGTCCCGTTTGTTGGCTGGTCCAGATAGATTACTTTTTATTGTGGAATTTTGCATTGGCTAGCAGTGAAGGCGCGGGGCCGCTTTTAAAGACGGTATGTATTCAAAAATAACGGGGAAATCTCCATCTGAACGCGAGTTACGCGACCTCTTGTGTTGGCGTAACGTTACGGTGGAATATACGCCATATTTACGAATGTCCGTATCGTAAATGTTTCGAGAATAGCACTTGCGAAATAATCGTAACTTACATTATTTTTACGTCATTTTGATCTAAAAATGGCTCTAAGAAATTCGTAAGTCGTTCGAGAATACGGGCCCTGAGTAAACAGAAACAATATAGAATGAACGAACTTGACCATGGATCTACGCAGCAGCACAGGATTCGGGTTCTCTCGACTGAGAGTCCGATGCTCTTACACTGTGCCACTGCGCTCCACACTTTGAGAGATACGACGTAAGTACTTTCTGACAATAACAAGACACTGATAGTTACATCACACATAGTACATACTGAAATCTCTAGCAGTGCTGCCGGAACGAAATTAATATTATGTCGGCAGAACTGGAGTTTCAGCACAACTACATTGTCGTCGTGTAACCTTGAGGCTAGCCAAACCCACCTTCAGACTCTCCAAAATGTCGATTTGCGTCCGGCTGAGGCTCTCCAAAAAACATGTTCAGGCCCTCAAAGACCATCATTTGCACCCTCCCTTGAAACTAATAAAATCACCTTCAGACACACGAAAAACCTAAAATTGCACCCAGAAATTCACCAATTTCCTTAACAGTAAGGCGCTAATCCTATTTCCAGCCCTCAACAAAAAAATGTGGGGGGGGGCGCAGGCCCCAAGTCGTCCGGTTCTGGTGCCTATGCCTATCACTAGGACTTATATCTTATTCAGGTAGTATAATTCCAGCACTTTGTTATTTTGTGAATGCAGCAAAGTTACCTCACAGCTCCAGCACTAGCGATCGTTTTGTGAGAGTGTGGTTGGTCTGTAGATAACTTACCCCCGCTATGCCCTGTCTCAAAGGAACCCATCAACTTGTTGTCGGACCTCAGGGAGCCAGGTATCACCGCGACTGTCTAAAACCGTTTAGCCAATCACTGAATTAATATATCGAATGCATGAGTTAATGATAAACTGAATTAATGTA
Organism: Paraescarpia echinospica; assembly: GCA_020002185.1. Classification (NCBI taxonomy): domain Eukaryota; kingdom Metazoa; phylum Annelida; class Polychaeta; order Sabellida; family Siboglinidae; genus Paraescarpia; species Paraescarpia echinospica. The sequence continues at coordinate 59,052,194 of CM034541.1, read as the reverse complement.
TTTGAGATGATATTTGCATTTTCAGAATGGATTGTCAAGTGCACAGTAAAATATATATGATTTCTAACATACACACACGCACACGCACATGCACGCACACGCAAACACGCACTCACGCACACACACACACACACACACACACACAAACATAAACACATGGACGCACGCACACACATACAAACACACACACACGCGCACACACAGACACACACACACACACACCACCCATACACAAACACACACACACACACACACACACTCACACACACACGCGCGCGCGCACGCACATACAATACCTAACAATGTATTCGATGTAAAGTAAAATGAGAAATAATTCAACGAACTTCGCCCACTCGTTTTTTCCTCTAAGATCTAACAAAAACGAAATAAATCATCCGGACTTCTCAAGACCTTCTTGTTCTCTGTTGACGCCAGATAAATAATGGTGAAAATTTCTTAGGAAAATATCAACTATCAAATATACTACAGTTTGTTAATTTGACACGTTTTAATATTAATTACTTTCAAGCATTCAAGAATATACTGCGGAAACCCATTTAGACATAACTTGCCGTTTCCATTATGGAACCATGTCATACGAGACCGACAATAGTAAACTCTACCGTTTGTCCTTCGGGGTAATTCACTGTTATGCCGACGTCGCTGTGTTGATCAATGGCCAGTCCTAGCCTCCACACGGCGTCTTCTAGACTGACCGACGAACGCAGCTCCAACTTGCCTGCAGGAACACCAGACGTTACATTTGGTAGCACACGTTATTGGTACATGTAATTCGTCTTTCCAAAACCAGACTCTTCTCGCTTACGTTCGCTACGAGGTACGGGATAAAACACAACTGCACAGAAAGTGTTCAGAAAATTAGGTTCCATCGTGAACGAAACAATTATCAGTAGAATAATATGTCATGTATTTGCTATGTAATTGATATCAAGGTTAATGAAATGTATTTATTTTGATGTTTTCTGACAACTAACAGATTTTGATTTTTTTGCTTTCCCACTACAGCCGATAATGTAAAATTCAGAGCCAATAGTGAAAATCATAGTATACAGAGTGAAAATCATACCGAACAAAGTGAAAACCACAGTTGATGGAATTAAAAACAATTGACAGTGTGAAAACCACAGCCGACTGAATAAAACTTTGAAGCTGTTTTTTCTTGAAAACTTTTTTCAATTTCGACATTAAAATTGCTGTATGTTTGGAACTAAAGTGAATATATAGGTAACATTCTGATATGACTATTTCGTGCAGCGTCTCATGTTGGTATGGTGAGTGACACATGCCGTCTCCTGCCTCTATGGTCAGCCCCAAGTGCACGTTCAATACAATACAGCGGTGATCATTATATGGTCATATTGAAACGTAGGTTTAGTATAATATTATTATAAATGCTAGAACATATGCTTAGTATTTTGTCAGATTAGAACATATGTTTGTAATATTTTCATATTATAATATATGTTTAGTATTTTATCAGATTAGAACATGTGCTTAGTATATTGTCATTTTATACATATGTATAGTACATTGTCATTGTATTAAAATGTAATGGTTTCATACAAGACATATATCACGTGAGTACTATTGTTTGGAGTAGAGATTGGGCGGAAATAAAGTCACAGCTTTGGTTAGATATAAAAATGTACAGAAAATAAACCACAATATAATTTTGTTTATAAACTAAACATTAAATATACGGATCTTACATATTTTCATTGTGAATTGAAAACAATTGCGTTTGATGGTTAAGAGAAATACTGTAAAACAATTATGCCATATTCGTGTATATATATATATATATATATGTATATATATATATATATACATATATATATATATATATATACACACACACGAATATGGCATAATTGTGAATATATATATATATATATATATATATTCACACAATATATGAACATTAGTTGGATACTTTGATAATATATATGCATAATGTAGACGAATATTCTCAAGAAATTATACCATAGTCTTATACATTTCCATTGACAATACAGTTACTGACTTTTTATTAACATAATGCACTGAATGCATTTGTGTTAAATATTTAGGATTATGATATATAATTCACCCAAATTTTCTCGCAAATTTTTCATTTGACTTTATTCTGTACATTTATTTGGAGCAAGCCACAAATAGCACGTGTTGTAGTAATGTGTAAATGAAGGCATACAATTTAGCATGCAGTGACACAAAGAACGCGAGCCACCTTTCAGAGGAGGTACATCGAGCAGTTGAAGATGCACGTCGACCCGCTCCTGCATACCGGCGACGACCTGCAACAAGACAGACTTATGCTGGGCGTACGGTCCGTGCATGTACTGTATTTTCATATTTCGTTTTGAAATTGGCGAATGAAAAATGAAAAGGCAAATAACGTTTGTTTTTCGTTTTCATATTTGAAGTACGAAAAATGAAACATACATTCTACTATTCACTATATTTATAATACATGTTAGAAAAACGAAATAACAATAAAAAACAAACCGTTTTTCGTTTTCACTGCATCAGAACGAAAAACGAAATACAACTGCAGCGCCACTCGTTTTTCGTTGCTGCACTTTGTAAGCTTCGGCTGCTTTACCGCTTCGGTCAGACGGCAAAACGTGGAGGCTTCGGCGGAACAATACTTTTTAACTTTTTAGGTAATGTTCAGACGGTATTAATATTATGTTACCAAGTTCACTTTATGTCAATAGATGTACGACTGTCTTAAAATATGTTGGAAGTTGGCCTTGGTTTAAATTTATACTAGGTTTAGCATAGTCTCATAATGTTTCTGATTGTATATTTTGCGTGTGCATGATGGGGGGCAGGGGAGACAAGCATATATGTATGTTGACGCCACAACGCCAAGAATTCCTCGTACATTTAAATGCTACTTGGTAATAAACATTCTGAATCTGAATCTGAAAATCAGAATCTCTTTTGAATATATTTAGCTAAAACACACTGAATAGCAACCACTGGAAGCGTTTTTATCAAACAAACCGTTTACCAAGAAAGCGCTAAGAATTAGCGAGACAAAGACCCACCTCGATGTTGTTCACTCTGATTGGGGTTATACCGCAAGCGTCGACGACGAACATCCGTACAGCTGCCTCGAAGAGTCCCGGGTCATGACGGAGCAGCACCCGAAAGCACGCTTGTGAACAAAATGGTGGAGACGGATGCAAAGTCAACAAATAGATCACATCCGTACAGTCACATGCCGCTTAGTTTTGTACATACATATTTTGACTGATCATTTATCATAAAGGCAATTGTTATAAGTCTTGCTGTATTTCGATCCAAAACACTTTCCCATGATCACTTAATATATGTTGTTGACAGTTACGACGCTGCCTGCTGCAAATAAAACATCCTGAAATGAACAGAACACCAGAGTGGCGCCGCCTGAATAATGGCTCACCACTCAATTGTGATAACTAAAACTACGTTTGTGGTAGATTAGAGAATAAGGCGAGTGAACTTTGTCGCCACGGAGGATAATCATTTACAATACCTCAAGTATAGCGTATTACCGGCAATATAGATACGATATATGGACCGTAGCAAAAACTAATCGATATCGGTTGATTATCTACGGCAGCCGCTTTGTAAATGAGCAGAGGTGCTTATGACGTTGCGTCGGCTAAATACATATTGTAAAGCCAATATTTATATATAATAGTTATGCTTTCCACCAACGCCACACACCATGTGCGGTAACATATTAATGACGTCTCAAAATCGATGGGAAAAGGTGAGAATATTGATATATATATATATGGGGTGTTTGAAAAGGTATCGGTCATACGTCCTATTCATGGGATCGTAGATTAATCCCCGACAGTTTGGCTCTCGAGATTCAAGTCGTCTAAGAGGAAATCATCAACTTACCGGCATGTATACATTCGTTTCCTCGATTATAATTATAAACTGGAATTGTGCTATTATCAGGAATTCAGTTCTTAGGCCTACTATCATTACTACCCTTTACGCAATGCAAAATAGCAACTTCGCCTGCTATTCCACGTAGTTTATGCATATATAACAACGACACAAACATTAACAAAATCCAGATTTCCCCAACCGATGCCTGCGAAGAATTGTACACATAAAATGGCAAGACAAAGCAAGAATCGACAAGTTTTTGGAAAGGATTAGTCAAGAACCGGTCGCCAAGCAAATCCTGATGAGAACGTGGGGCTGCATTGGGCACACCCTGAGAAAGCCAACAAGAAACATCACAAGACAGTATCTGACGTGGAATCCCCAAGGAAAACGAAGGACAGCAAGGCCGAAATAACACCTGCTGTAGGGACACAGACACAGAGGTAAAGTGGAGTGGCTACACCAGGAAGAACATTGAGAGGATCGCCCAAAGTCGTGTGCGCTGAACAATGGTCATGGATGGCCTATGCTTTGGAGCAATATTGTAATAATGTGACTGGCAGCAGTGGAGGATTAATGTGTAGCAATACGCTACGTTTGGTGTTTGTTGTCAGTATCTCCTCCCAGGTTTCGGCCACCATTGGTTTGTTGCTCCATATATGGGTGTAAGCTAGGTGTTTTTAATAGGAAAACGGTTGTTCTGCCGTGATGCCAACATACATTTACAACTAATATAATATGAATTTTCGCTGAGGAATGCATATTTAATATATATATATATATATATATATATATACACACACACACACATATATATATATATATATATATATATGCAGATATATATGTATATATATATATACAAACGCACACTAACATATATATATATATATATATATACAAACGCACACACACACACACACACACACACACATATATATATACATATAAAGTCAGAATATTCGAGGCAATATAATGTCGACTAAAAGAATTTTATATCGTCTGAAAAAGATGGAAATCCACATATTGTTAAACCGTTTTCTTCTGGGTAACATTACACAACAATCAAATTACATATGAGTGGATGAATACAACGTTGAATGCAAGACGTGTGTATTTAATTAAATATTTTATCTCCACTTTTAATGCAAATGGGTGTATATTAACAAATGTTTATATTTACTTTATTTACTCTAGATTGTTATGAATGTTTCACTTGTCCTTTTAATGCTTTCTTTGTACCTGTTATTGTATTTGTTTTAAGGCGTGTATTTTGTTGTTCAAAGTGTCTCTGTGTTCTGTTTTGTTTTCTTTTCTTGTATGTTTAGTCCATGATGTGTACATCTAGATGTATACCATATGGAATATATTGTTCTGAAATAAACAATCAGTATTAGTATGATACTAGCGTGGAAAGAACACACCTCTGACGGAGAAGATGAGGCGTCTAATCTGTCGTGTGTTGTAGCAGGCGGAGACATCGAACACGGAGAAGTGCGGGGCGCCAGGCCGGTACTCGTGGACGTGGGTGAATGCCGGGATCTCCTTGCCGTAAGTCGTATCCTGCGACAACCAAAAGACAGGTTGAATATACGGCTAATTTTAAGTTGGTTTCCGCAGAGGTTCGTTGTGTGTGAATGTGTGCGTGTGTGTGTGTGTGTCACGTGCATGTGTGTGTGCGAGCGTGGGTAGGTTGATTATATATACGGCTTATTCTTCGTTGGTTTTCGCAGAGTGTCTGTGTGTGTGTGTGTGTGTGTGTGTGTGTGTGTGTGTGTGTGTGTGTGTGTGTGTGTGTGTGTGTGTGTGTGTGTGTATGTGTGTGTGTGTGTCTTTGTGTGTGAGTGTGTGTGTGTGTGTGTGTGCGTGCGTGTGCGTGTTCGTGTGCGTGTGCATGTGTGCGTGCATGGGTGCTTTCATGCGACTGAAGCGAAGTGTATTATTGACACTATATTCGTTGCGTTTTAGCTACTTATTTTGTTCACCGTCTCAATATACTAACTGACCCAAATACTATATAGATATATATGTACTGCGCGTTGCAGTAGGATACACAAACTAGCTGTACTTACGTTACCAGTGGTGCGGTAAGAAAAACTAAGTAGCTGTACTTACGTTAACAGTGGTGCGGTAAGAAAAACTAAGTAGCTGTACTTACGTTACCAGTGGTGCGGTAAGAGAGACCAAATAGCTGTACAGACGTTATCAGTGGTGAGATCAGAGAGACCATGTAGCTGTACTTACTTTATTAGTGGTGCAGCAGGAGAGACCATGTAGCTCTACTTACGTTATCAGTGGTGCTGTAGGAGATTCCAACGAGGTGTATGTTGTTCGCATTATACAGCATGTGCGTGGGGTTTATTAATCGGTTCTGTATCCTCGGGTCAGTCATGTCCAGTCCCCCCGTCGCCCACGCGACCTGCATTAAGAATAAGAATAGTGTAGTTTATTTCAGACGAATTATATATATATACATAAATATATATATATATATATATATATGTATATGTATACATATATATATGTACATATATATATATATATATATACTATATGTATATGAATCTATATACACACATATATATATATATATATATATATATATATATATATATGCATACATGAATTGTGCACACTGTAAAACGAAAGCCTAAAATAAATACTCGCTTTCATTACGATTGTCCCATTACATGCGGAGCTACTCAGCTGGGGTTTAGCATTGTTTCACAAAGTGTCATAACTATTTTTCACCGTTGACACCTCATCCAGGTTTCGTCACAATATTTTGTATTAACTTCATTTCACCTAAAACAGACTGTTGTGTTGTTAGCACGAAAAAATACCTGACTGTAGAAGACTTCAACGGTTGTGTTGACGCCAGATGTCGGCCAGTCCGTCCGCGCACCGACCCAAACATCAACACCAATGTCTCGTATCAATGTCTAAAATATACGTAAATCTCCCAGCATGCATACGTACACACGTGAGTGAGTTAATTAATCAGATAACCATCTCAGAGTCGACTCACATCTGACAACCGAGATCTATGACACATGAAAACGTATTTTCCAAAGTGTCATCGTGTTAAATGTTACTAGCTCAAAACATTTACCATCGAACACACACACACACAAACACACACACACACACACACACACACACACACACACACACACACACACACACACACACACACACACACACACACACACACACACACACACACACACATACACATCGCAGGTTGATTTGTGGAGTGTTTTGAACATTTCATACCGATGCGACTAGTATGTGTTCCTACGCTGTAGAACCAATTTCTAAAGACTAGTGATCTGCACAATAGCTGTGTGTCCAACCGGGTCTTGCTAAATGCGATCTTACCTTGTAAACGTAACGGGATGTTAAGTTAAAGGCGGACAGATCAAAGAGGCCAGGTGTGTTTACTGCAGTCGGATCCCACGGACCTGAAAAGGGGAACCCGGACCGTTCTCCCCACAGCGGCTCCACTGTGCAGTTGCCTTGGTCTACGTCAATGACGTACTGCAAATCTACAAAACATCAGTGGCGTGTTAATGGAGCTTCCTTTCGCCCGCGTCGCCTCTTTGTGTCGACGTCTGACTTGACCGACTTGCTCACCTATCGAATAAGAAAGAACATATTTTCATATATTATTAGTCTGATTTTACTATATTGCCAATTCTCAAATGATTATCACGACCAGAATCTCGAGAGAATGTGGCGATAAAAATTGTAATCTAATACATAATAATAAATGTCGCTTGTAGTGTAAACATTACACTACAAGCGTATCGTTCTAACGTACGACCGAACTTTTTTTAACAAAAAAGATTGATACGTATTATATATGGTGCAAAAGCTCAAGACCATACAAACAACATGTTTGCCGATCTTAAAGTTATCACGTTTTTTGACTATATTGAGTACAAAACGGCTATCAAATGTACAAGGTGACATATCATTTACTTCCGAAAAATATTCTGAGCAGTTTTCACTTGAATAAGGAATGGTGCTATGTAAGAAGACGTAGAGACATATTTAAATAAATGTACGTTCCTACAACTTTGTGTGTCTGATGTTGGCGTCAAATTGTGGAATAGTTTACTTGTAGATTTAAGAACGTGTCAGCATATTTGTTTGTTTAAAAGTACAAATCATTTATAATTGAGAGACACACAGCAGTGTTGTAATCGTGGTACTATGTGGAGTAATGAAGACTCATAAGAATAAAAAAATATATATAATCATTATAAATATATTATGTTGTAGGAACCGTGTACAATAATTTTGATTCGTAATTAATACTTAATAAAAGCATATTGTATTTACATCGTCAGCACCTAAACTGGTTGGTGGGAACCATTGATAAATACTGTACTTCTATTCACCCCTTTTTCCGCATACAACATTGTATTTGTCATATTATGACGTGTAATGTTGAATATTGTTGGAAATAAATTATTTACTTACTTACTTACTAGTTAAATAAATATTGCTGTAACCGAATTCGTTTCCATTTTTGTTTCTGTAATTTACACTATATATTATTTAATTATTCATGGCGTGGCGGCCATCTTTGTCTCATTAGTTGCGGGCTACTGTCAGCAACGACGTTAACGTCTCAAAACAAATTCCTTATCGGTTCATATCGTACACCGCGAAAGAGGTTCTCTGTTGATCAGATCTGAAGTATGCGAATAGTTTTTCATACGCGCCGGTGGCTTCAAAGAAGACGGCTTGCATCGAACGAATTGACTATGATTGTTGGATCAGGTATCGTGCGACATTGTGAAAAGTATTACGTTATGTTATACAAAGCGATACCACATTTGCCAATTTCGCCTAATTTCTGCCAGATCCGTTTAGTAGTGCTTTAGTATGTTGTATGATCAATTCATCGAACCGAAAAAATACGTTGTGCAAACGATAGGTTGACCTCTAAACGCAAGACGTATGCGCTATGTTCGATATTATCAAAAATCAACGACGTTATTAATGTGATTAGCTCGCCTACTTCCGTGAAGGTTGCGACTGTAGAGGTGGAGACTGTAAAAGTCGACGCTTGCTAATTAAAATCAGGTACTCGACGGGAAGTGATTGTTCGTCAACTTCTTCTTTTCCCTGTGCCACCACGAGTGATGATCTGTCTTCCGCGCATTATTCTGCACCAACTTCCTCAATCGACCTTGATCTCTCTTGTCTCGTATGATCGTGATGTTGTCTTTGTATGATGTCTTTGCCTATTCGCGCAGTCGTTTCCCAGGGACTTTCACCTGTATCACATTCTTCACCGGCGCGTCGCCGCCATCTCTGTGTGCGTGGCCAAAGAAAGACAACTTGCGGTTCACGACGAATCCTAGTAGCTGTCTAGTGGTGTTTGAATCCGACAGAACGCTTTGTTCGGTACGACGTTCAGTCCAACTGATACTCAGAATCCTATGGTAGATCCCCATTTCCACCGATTGGATCCTTTTCTCATCAGCTATAAACAGTATCCAACCTTCTCCACTGTAAGAGAGAACTCTCCACACCAGAGAGCGCACCAGTTTCATTTTCAGTAATTTCATTATTCCTATGTATTTCCAGGTCAATAAAAGCTTGAGCGTTCTTTTTTTGATATCTTTGTGACATTTTACATATGCCGATTTCAGCGATATTAGTTATTTGAAGCTTTCAACGTCGTCGACTCATTCACCCTCAACTGTAACTTTTGCATCCGGGCGAGTTTCTCCCACTTTGAAACTTCTCGTCTTTTTCACGTTGAGTTTTAGAAGTCTCGCTCTTCCCGCATTGTTAACGTTTTATAGTTTCTTTTTTTACTCTACACATAGAGCGATGTCATTTGCATACCTCACATTTAAGACTGACATTCGACGAACCGTGACTCCAAGTACCTCAATTTCCGCTCCTCGCATTACCAAATTGGTGTACAAGAAGAGGTGTGGCGAACGAATGCATCATTGCCTCACTCCTCTCTCAATCTTGAATACTCCACTGTGGCGTCCGTTCCATCTGATGGCAGCCAATTGGTTGGTGTAATGCGCTTCCAGTAGGGTGACAAGATGATTCGTATCCAAAGCCCATTTATGACAAACAATTTCAAACATGGGTGTACTATATATTTCAAACATGGGTGTACTATATCAAAAACTGTCGTAAATATACGGTTCGTTTCCGAAGTCCATTGATGACAGACAATTTCAAACATGGATGTAATATATCACAAATTGCCGTAAATTTTCCGTTTGTCACTGATTAATCTTATTTTAAATTGTAGTATTGCGCACATTATTTGCTGCCGATAGAATTCCCAGACCAGAAGTAGGTCCCTCCTAGGACCGTGCCAGAAGTACACGTTGCTTCCAAGGTGATTTGTGTTAGCATTGCCTTTGAGGTTAACATTTTGATTGCTGAAACACCTAGCAAAACATAACTTTAAATAATACAAGTGCAAATATCTGCAGGAAAATAATAATAATAACAAAACAAATAAACTACAGATTGTCAGCGTGTACTCTTGGCACGGCGACACAATGTCCGCCAAAGGGATAGTTGTTGACTGCGCTCACAATGGCCTACTCGGGATACTTTCGGTCCGCTATAACGGTATCGACGACAAGGACGACGATGATGATGATGACGATGATGATGATGATGCTGATTCTGCTGATGATGATGCCGGTGATGATGATGATGATGGTGGTAGCAATGACGATGATGATGATGGTGGTGATGATGATTGTGATGGTGGTGGTGATGCTGCTGAAGATGATGATGTTCGTAATGATGAAAATGATGATGACGATGGTGTTGATGATGAAGACGGCGACGATGATGATGCTGATGATGGTGATGCTGATGATGATGTTTCTGCTGCCGATGACGATGATGGTGCTGCTGCTGCTGATAATAATGGTGGAGATGATGACGATGATGGCGGTGATGATGAGAAAGCCGTGCTCTCAGTGATCCGTACCGTCACCGTAGTCGTGCACAATAGTAATATATCCGTGACCGAACCGCGTCATGAAGTCGTGTCCAGGCAGAATGAGCATACTGGAGCTGCCCAACTTCATCTCGTCATCATAGAAGAGCTGCAACGTCAGAGAACTGATGACGCATGGATTTGGGAACATATTGATATGTAGTTATCCACTATACAAGCCATGGCTGTTGGGACAAATGAAGTGAGTACGGATAAATATTTCACGGAAGAAATGGAGCCGCTGTAACAAAAAAACCAAATGTATCATACCGAAGTTAAAATATCCAGTAATCTAGTCCTCGTGTGTATTCATGTGTGCACGCTTCATAGATTTCTACTTGGCTTTCTGTCCGATATCGTATCGTTTTTAAGATTGATACTATAACTTATCAGGCACTTTTATGTAAGAAACCGGCATTTTTATATTATCTGCTTACTCCTGCAAGTAAGCCTATCCTGCTTCGATCGTGTAGTTCTGATCTAACCTTTGTTTCTATATTAAAACTAGGCCGTTTTTGTAATTTGCTCACTCTTAGTGTTAGATCAGTTGAACTTAAAATACAGTTGTATTTAATTTAAAAAACCTTACTTTTATAACCTTGCTTATCCACTTTATTTCCCTGGCGTATCTATCCACCTATGGGTTGAATCTTGTTTATCGATTTTGAGATTGACTAACCCTATGTTTGTGACGCGCTTTTGAATTTGAATTCCGAGGAATTAGGAGTGAAAAAATTGATCTTGAAAACTGACACATCTACGAATGAATGCATTAACTGCCGGCTGAAAAAATGATAACTTTTTTAATGTCTTTACTCATTCACGGTTATTTATGTAAACGTGCAAAGATAGCACTAGTCCTACTTGTTTATTTGCGTAGGATATATACTGTTCCTTATCATTTTGAGTTGTGCATCTGCGAATGAATTGGTTATCTACCGGCTGAAAACATAATAATTTAATTTAAATATCTGCGCATTTCACGCCTTTTATGTAAATACGTACCTCTAACCCTAAGCCTACCCGTTTATATGCACTCGTTAATATAGTTCCTTCTGTGCAGCTAGTATAGTTCATTTCAGTAGAATCCCCCTTTCAAGATGAAGTAGTCGGTATACCTGTCGAGTTGTAGCGTACTTCCGGTGTGTGAACGCCATGACTACAATGGCACTGTAGGAGCCCAAAAGCTGCGGCTCATCCCGGTGACTGACACCTGCCGTCCCCACGCACGTCACGTGAGCCGCCTAGTGCACACGACAATGCATGTCACCATTCATGACATTAATTTAAGGCGACGGACGACAAATACAATAGTCAATACATACATGCATGCATAACAAACACTCATACACAAACACACAAACACACACACACACACACACACACATACACACACACACTCACACACACACTCACACACACACACACACACACACACACACACATACATACACACACACACACACACACACACACACACACACACACACACACATACACACACACATATATATATATACATATTTTCTATCTATTTATGTATCTATCTATCTATCTATCCATATATCTATATACCTATATATCTATCTATATGCATACACACACATACATACATACACACACATACACACAGACGCACATACGTACATACGTACATACTTAGATACGTACATACATACATATATGCATAGATGCATGCATACATGCAATAATACATACATACATATATACACACATATATACATAGACACACATACACACGCACATACGCATATACAAACACACAAACATACAAACATACAAATATACGTACATGCGTACATACATACATACATACACATGCATACACATACATACATACATACATACACACACACACACACACACTCACACACACACACACACACACACACACACACACACACACACACACACACATACATACATACATACGTGCATTCATAGTATCACAAACTCTGGTCTTACTGATTTGTATACGGAAATGTAGACTGGTTTGCTTTTTATCTGAAGCGTACCTCTGGAAGATAATCTTCTCGATCAAGATACTCTGCGGTTTTAACGATATCGTAAATTCTCGTCGGCTGCGATACACCTGCGACCAAAGAATATTTAATGGAGAATCATACTCCAAGGCTGAAATGACAGCAACCAGTATATTTCGAAACATAAATAAGGAAATGAACATCATTTTAATACATGATTGCGAATGAAAACTTGCACCATTATCCAGTGTCATTTCTTCCAATGACCTAATTTACATTAGTAATATTAATACGTTTTATTGAATATTTTTCTACACTCTAATTAATTAATAATGTTGGCACTATTCTACTTTAACGTTTTAGTTTTAAATTAACGTGTCATAGTTATATTGCAATGAACTGATGCAATTTAGTTATTTTTTATTTATTGTTTCTGTAGTAATATTTCGCACGACATTTAGATTTAATGACCGCCCTGGAACTATTATTTTAATTTATTGATTATTAAATTTACTGCAAATTACGTGTGACGTACTGGAATAGGCACGCAGCATCTTTGGCATCTTAGTGCGCCATGGCATCCCATTGATTGTAACGGCCTTCAGAGCTTTCATGAATGGCTTGTTGAAACACTCTGCCTACGCGTTGGCCTTTGACCAGTAAGGGGTTATCTTTTGTCTGTGGATTCCACACTCCTGCAGAACGAAATTTCGTGCGCGTTTAATGTAAGCCCATTGACTGTCTTCACCGTTTCTGGGAAAATATACAGACTGAATACCTTGTCCACCACTGCGATCACTGTCTCTGCGGAAGCACCATCTGTGCAATAGGGTATTGTGCGAATTCATCGTCTACGACGAGCAGATACTTTCCTGTGGGTAGCGGCCCACATACATGATGCTGACTTTTATCCATGGTCCTCCGTCAATGATTAACATTGTTTCTGACTGTAGACAAGTGAAATTTGTCTGGCAAGGAATGCAGCTTTTCAGTTCTTCCTCCTCTGCAGCGTCCACATCTGGGAACCACTCGTTGGTACAAAGCAAGGATTTGGTCTTACATATATACCCTGGTGTCCTTGATGGGCCAACTCAAATACGCCGTAACGAAGGTTGCTAAGGACGACTATCCTGTAGTCTCGCATCAGCAAGTCCCCAATCTCGTTCACTGTTAGTGTGTCTCACACGCTACTACAGCTGGAGGGAGCTGCGACGTTGACAACAGTACCATGGTACTGAGTAGTTCTGCAACACTTGTTCGACCGAACCAAACTGACGACAGCATGGAGTGTGATGTCACTGGATGTTTAACGCTTTACTCCCTCCGTTGTCAATGGAGTAGTTCTGTAACACTTGTTCGACCGAACCAGACTGACGACAGCCTGGAGTGTGATTTCACTGGATGTTTAACGCTTTACTCCCTCCGTTGTCAATGCAATTGGTATAACTGAAAACGCTACCAACTTCAGATAGTGTTCACCCCTGTCTTGACATATGACCGTTATATTAAATGTTGTTTCGTCGGGTGAAGTAGGCCGTTAATGTATCTTTTATATAGGTCTGCCAGGTATTGTGCATGGTATAAAAGATGTCTTGCCAGCACCATGTAACACCTGTTGCCGCTCCTGTTTATCATCTGTCTTGAACATCCATGAAAGTTCAAACGAAAGGAGTCCTCGCTCCCATCACTGACACAGACTGTCTGCGTCACCATGCACCAAATATTTGCACATCACCCACCTGAAGCGCTATCGCCTTGGTTCGTTAGTACCTCGTCGTGAATGTATATTATTCAGAATTACTTACATTAAACGCCTTAAGATTGACCGGACACGAGCTCCGTTGAAGAGCTTACTCTCGCCGTACTCTGTGTCACCTGAAGTAGTTGCACACCAATTAAACAACGAATGCACAGATGCCAGCACCTGACGGTCACCATACTCATTTCTACTTCCATATCTGTCCTCGTCTTATCAACAGCTCTCTTTGCTGCTTATTTCTTCTGCCTGTGCGTGTTTTCATTCTTGCATCCGATTGCTTTCCTATTTTCTTGGTCTTCTTTACTGCTTTCCATGCTTCATTCTTTTCCTTTTCTCCTTGACATTCTCGATGTTCTTTTAGATAGCTCGTCTGCAGCTCCCACAAATCATAATTTGTATTTGTTCCGTACTTCCTGTACCTCCTGTGGTCATTGTGTTTGTTTGTGTGTGTGTGTGTGTGTGTGTGTGTGTGTGTGTGTGTGTGTGTGTGTGTGTGTGTGTGTGCGTGTGTGTGCATCCGTTCGTGCGTGTGTGTGAGTTCGTGCGTGCGTGTGTGTGATTGTGTGTGACTGTGATGTGTGTGTGTTTGCGTGTTTGCGTGTATATGTCTATGCGTGTTTTCTCCTGCGTGCATGTATCTGTTTTATTCAACACTCTGCTTATACATACCGTTGAAAGTGTCATTTTGGTATGTTGCTCTCCCGTGGGAATTCAATAAAAATACCATTTCTAGAGAGACGCGCGAGTTACTTTCTCCCTAACCGTGTATGCATTCAGCTTACTCTCAGCGAATTAGCTTTGTTATCCGAAGGTAATCATGCATGCATGCACATGCGTGCATATGTATACATCGGTAAATTTTAGATGATAACCTCGTAGCAAGACACACATTACCTTTCTCGATAAATCTCACTGTCCGTTGAGAGATTGGATCATATACGCCAAAGTAATTTTTCTTCAAATTATATATGTCCATGCTGTAGTTACCCTGCGGACAGTGCTGCCAGTGGTTGACAGGCATCCCTCGAACCTGCAACACCCGAATGCAACAATACGCTGGAACATTGACAATAATCGATCTAGTGTATATATATATAATATATATATATATATATATATATGTATATATATATATATATATAATATATATATATATATTATATATATATATTTATACATATGTACTATATATATATATATATACATATTTATATATATGTATATATATATATACATAATATGTATGTATATATATATATATATATATATGTAAATATATATATGTGTGTGTGAGTGTGTATGTGTGTATGTGTGTATGTGTGTGTGTATGTATGTATGTATGTATGTATGTATGTATATATATGTATGCGGGTATGTTAGCGTTTTACATAGTCCACTTACACCTGGGGCGCCAAGCTTTCAGAGATTAATTTACGATTCCACGAGTATAACGTAACCCGATATACTTAAAATGTATCCTTTTTATAGGGTAAATCCTCGGTCAATACTTCGGGAATCCGGGCCCTTTGTCATTGTCATTGTTTAGCAACACGACGTACGTCTACACTCATGCCTATACCATAGCAATCACTATGTTACAGTATCACGACTAGGGCCTATGAATGGACATGAACTTCACTTTATCTCAGACCTTCGTGAATCTGAACATACAAGAGGTATTACAGCACACGCGAAACGCAATTGTCGACGTTTGACGTCCGCTGAAACCATCGCATACGTACGCGAGCACGTTATGGTTTTTGTGTAATGATGATGTGCGTTCTCTAACATTAGTTAAGTATTACTATTAATCCTGTCACGTACGATCTACCAAGTTATTTCGTCAATATATTTTTACTGGTAATGAACTACAGCTATGCATCACTGGTTGTGTTTGTTGATTGAACTTTAAAACAGTAGCGAGAAAAGTTCAATGTAGCAGACCTACGTTACAACTATCTCCCTAACATGCAATTAATAGTAATTAGTTTGCATATTTGGTTTAAAACATTTACCGGTGTGAATAGCAGAAATATAAACACAGTTACCGTTTCGTTTCCACCTATATAAGTCACAGTGTACGAGTTTGCGTACTGGAATCGATTGGGCTGTAAATCGTGAAATAGACGTAGGTCGTTGTATCGCGGCAGAAATGACGGATCATCGGCACAATACGCTGAAACGTGAGGTTTAATTACATATGTTAGAGGTATTGTTAATAACGAACATAAATAACTGTTGATCATGTGATTTACAAGAAGATCGTAAGTTGGAGATCATGTAACAAAACGTCTATGTCCGATATCAGACGATTATATATATATATATATATTTCACAGCACGTATTGTGCACGCAATACTTACGATGTATTTTAACAATAGCACGAAATACGCGCATGTGAAAAATACTTCGGGTAAACGGCCCCTGCCTCGTGGACTTGGCAACATGATGTACACGCTGACTCAATAATGCTTGTGTCTACCCTGATGCCAATTGCATAGCAATGCGAATATTATTTGACAATTCTTCACAACCACAACTAAGGCCTATCGATGGACGAGAACTTCACATTCTCACCGGCCTCCGTATCTGCGAGCGAGTTATCGTGTTTATGTAACGCTGCAGTGTATTTCTTACATTCTGTCCTTGTACATTATTACCACGACTGTCAACAACCAAGGCATCCCGTCAAGTGACGGACATTTTTAGTTAATTATAGTAATAACATTGACACAAAATGTTCATGACATTTCTAATTAGTTATTCCCGTCATCTGATTGGTTCCTATGATTTCGCTATAACTAACCCTATTAACCATTTATTCCTGTCATCAGAATGGTTCCAATCTTCTACAACAACAAAGAAGATAAACGATAAGTGGATGTGTTTGTGAACAATACGCGTCTCCCAGCAGCCCGTACAAACTAGACATGTCACTGACAGGAAATACGTAAAAAAATTAAGTGCAAAGGTAGCATCACGTGGGGCAATTACAGGACGACTTGCCGGCACCTCTTGGGGAGCAAACTTGTATAAAGACACTACCTATATTGGTGTATGCGCCGGCAGAATAGTAGTAGAGTGTACCAGTGAGGTGCAGGAGAGCACATACATCAACACTGAACACCAGCATTAACAGCTCCCTACGAGTCGGCACTGAATGAGGAGACCAACCTGAATGGAACAACTATCTGTGATCGCAGGCATTGCGCCTCCGACACTATAAAGACTGGCAGCTTTGCAGGCCCTGACCAGGCGTGCAGGAAACTCTGACCATCTGCTACACAGCTTCTGCTCGGAAAGAGTTAAGGTACAGCGTCTGAAGTCACGACACACTTTCAACAGCCAGGCAAACGAAGTTATTAAATGTCCGGGCCCAAGTGAAACAACAGCACACTGGGTGTCAACACAATGGAAAGCGGAGTGGGTGTCAAAACCAACTTCCGTTCATATGTTCATTCCAGATCCATATGCACTGTGATGATTTCGACATCCCGCGAAAGGCCTGGCCGAAGCTGAACCGCCTGCGAACGGGAGTTGGAAGATTCGAGCATCTATTTATAGTTGGGGACTATGGAAAGCGCTGCATGCGAATGTGGTGCGGACCAACAACCAGCAGACCACATTATGAGCCACTGCAGTCTTTATGGTGCTCCAACCCGCCAGATTTGCCAGATTTGCTCGACTGCAAGTCTAGGCTGTAGACACACGCGAGAAGACGAAGATTGGTTCCAATGAATGCGGAGTCGACCCTTGTGTGTAGAATGGGTCCCAAATATAACAATTGTAATCTATTTGTAAAAAGTACTAAAGATAGTATTTCTATAAATGGGTTGTGTCTTGAGCGTACGCAGGGGTAGTATTTTTAACTTAACAGTATTGTTGTGAGAGTACTCTCAAACCACTACAGTAATGTTTTGAAACTACGCGCAAAACACCACCTCAGTGTTTTCAGCGGGGTAGTATTTTGGTCGTACTACACCGGCCTTCCGTACTCACCGGCTTCACCGTGACCGTCGTTATAACTAAACACAGTGTGCATCGTGCCGTTGATGAACACACGCGTCCGCTGTCCGTCGTTTGCATCTTTCTCGTTGTCGTAGTCGATGAAGTAGTTGGTCTACATGAGCGAACACAAGGAACACGTCAACCTGTGTTTATTCCGTCTTTTCTTTTTCGTAAGCAAATGCAAAAAAAAAAAAAAAAAAAAAAATTTTCGTTTCTGCTACTTCAAATTTGAGAAAAAAAACGAATACAATTGGCTTTTTTGTCGTTTCGTTTTTATATTTTTGGAACGAAAAAGAAAAAGACGGTATATACACAGACCCATGTGCGCATTGCAGTCGCGAAGGCTGATGCCAACCGGCTCTCGTTTGACTGGTCCGGCTGGTTATCAAGTGTATCTTGACGTAACATTATGACAGGACACATTGTAACTAGGTACATATTCGTGTGTGCGCGTGCGAGCGTGCGTGTGTTTGTGCGTGTACGTGTGGGGCTGCGTGTGTCGCTGTGTGTGGGGATGTATGTGTTTCGGTGAGAGAGGTTGTGTTTAGATGCGGTGGTGCTTGGTGTACGATACGCCAATTGTATCCAATAATATGTTTTTGTTTAAATAATGAGCGCACGTAGTGAGCATCTGCATGAATTAGTTATGGTGATGTTGGCATCATTTGTGTACGTACTTTGTCCACTTTCATCTCCACATCCATATCTGGCACGAAATACATTCCATACATTGTCTTGTCAGTGTTTGGTTGACACACGTCGTGCGATACATTAGCCTGAGTTAACGTGAAGCCGGGGACGAGACATAGAAGACTAAGAACTCGGCACACGTTCCCAACGTACCAGCGTGCTGCAACAGAGCAACGAGGGCTCGTATATCTGTGGGCCGTCTTTTAACTAACTAAAGCCATGTTCTCACTACGTATCGGGATGATTGTTATTGAATTTCTCTTGAGGCAATGTCCCAAAATAGCACTTGCAGTCGAACACACCAAACACACACACACACACACACACACACACACACACACACACACACACACACACACACACACACACACACACACACACACACACACACACACACCACACACACACACACACACACACACGCGCGCACACACACACACGCGCACACGCACACGCACTCACACACACACACACACATATATATATCTATCTAGCTTAATGTTCCTATCAAGTCTGTATCGGCGGTGAAGTAAGTTGATTGCTAATTCATGTAACTAAGCCTTATCAAACATGGTAATTTGCTTGTCACAAAACAACCAATTCGTCAGATGATGGTGACACCACGGTAGTATATGCCGCTATGTACGCGTAATCTTTTAACATAGAGCTCAATTGTGCGAGTTTGTGTTTGTAACTGTACATGAAATAGCTATCGGTTATATATATGTATATATATATATGTATATATATATATATATATATACGTATATACAACTGTACACACACACATATATATATATATATACTTCTAGCTTAATGTTCCTATTTTGTATCGACTGTGAAGTAAGTTAATTGCTAACTCATGCCACTAAGTACACGCGCGCGCACACACACACACACACACACACACACACACACACACACACACACACACACACACACACACACACACACACACACACACACACACACACACATACACACACACACACACACACACACACACACTCACACACACACACATATATACACATATATATATATATATATATATATATATGAGCCTGTAACCAAAGGTGGTGCCCAAAAAGGGGACATTTAGTAAAAACTTCATAAAGCTTTTTTACTTTGAACTTTATGTTTTCCTGAATGTGTTATATATTAGGTGTGTAAAATGATGCATGGCAAGATAACTGTTGTAAAAAGTTCTAGGCTGGTGCATCAATTTATGTCATTAACTGAACATTTTTGTTTGTGATGATGGACATAAAAGTTCTTTGAATTTGACATTTTGGCACCATTCAAGAAGCTCCCCATCCATTGCAATGGTATTTTGCTGATTTCTGTTTAGAATAATGACACTTTTGTAAAATGTTCCTAGTGCTTTATTTCTTTTCAGGCTTTATTTCATGTCCACCATCATAACATAACTCTGAGTCAAGTGCTTCAGCAACATTGACATTCACATCCCCAGTGGCAGAGTCGAGTGCTTCAGCAACATTGACATTCACACCCCCAGATTCGAGTGCTTCAGCAATAGACTCGTCGTCCAACAAATCCTGGTCTTCAACCACAGGTACTCCAGCTGCAGCATCTGTCTTCACTTCGTTTCTGCCCTCAGTCTATTTCTCATGTTCTTCGTTTTGCAACTTTGAGTTGTATGTTGGTCCAACAGTTGACAAACGTCTTGCTGAGACATTCTTGTGGATTGTCTTGCAAGCATGGAGGGCAGAAACACGTAAGATTCCTTGTAGCCAACGTGTTATTTCCCACGCGCTTGATGCTGGGAAGCTGACGTGTTCCTGGAACGGTCATCACAGCTGATGACGGAATTGATCTGTCAATCAGCTCTGTTGCGATCATCGTGAAGGAGCGCTTGGTGTGGCAGCATTGGTCTGAAGGGGAATCGGGCAATGGCAAAGTGTAGTTACCACAGCAATGCTGGTACATTGCTGCAGCACTTTCTACAACGCATTCACCCGCACGAGTGTCATCATCAACTGCCCTCTTGAAGACGCTTCCACAAGCATCACATGCGCTTTTGCCATGTCTTGAACCAAAATAACATCTCTCAATGGGAATGTTGCCACACGCATTTGAGAGGTGAAAGAATTGGAGTTTTGATTTATACTGGGCTGCTCACCCATCTGAAAAGACAACCATCTTCTCAACCTTCTCCATCACAGACAGAAGGTGGGCTGTCGTCTTGTCAAAGATCGTCTTTACCATACTGGCATCATGGCACAAGTCATCTGATAAAAATATCAGATAGTCCGTTACAGTTGCAGAGCAATGAGGGCAATTGTAATACAGCACTGTGGGATGCGCGGTCACTTGACTGTAACCCCAATGGGCTGGCTGCACTTCATCCAGATATTTGCAAAGAAAGTTCTCTGCAAAATCACAGACAGCCATCGCCCACATATTGGGGATTGCCGACAAGAGCGTCCTGAACTGGCCAAACTGCAACCCGAAGACGAAGAGATGTTTTGAGATTAGTTGCAGTTCCTTCGTCAGCTCATCAGCTGCAAGGTTCCATCCTTTGATACCAGTTCTCTCCTCTTGCCACGAGCAGATTTCACTATTTCCAAAATCTTCCATCTCACAACTCTATTGTGAAAGGATTGGATCTCCTCTTGCAGCTTGACTTTGAGCTTGCTTGGACCGCAGATTGGGCACTTTCGGTCCTAACAAGACTGCATTGGCTCCTGGCAGAGGCTTTTTTTCTGACAGTGCATCTGTTCCATCAATTGGTTCCCTCAAGTGGCGATTGAGCGTGTCCAATTTGAGGTCTACATTCGTGCAGGTCTCACAAAGGCACTGCCTGTAGGTCTGCTTCCTGGACGTGAGGACACTGGTGGGCAAGAGCCGGTATAGACTCCGAAGGGACAACCTATGTTGAGGATGATTTGATTGAAAGTCTTTGTGGATTATTTTCATTCTTTTTAGGAGGATATTTTTGCATCAAAGTCTTTTTGGACACAGATCTTTTTCCAGGCATATCCACAGACACTTCTTGCACAAACGAGATGGCTGCTCTACTCGCAGGTGTTTGCTTTATTTTGTACAATTCCTTTTCAGGCCGTTTCTTAGTTGGAGCGATAATGTCAAGCATCAGTTTCTAGTTGCTAAAGCTTTTTTGTTTCGTTGTCTTTTGACTTTACCAAGTTCCTTACAGAAGGAAGTTTTTAATTTTCGTGGGGAAGGGGAAACTCATGTGTTCTTTTTGTTTGGGGTTGTCTTTGCCTTCCTGAGTAGACTACACACTACTGCACTGTATACGGAACATGTGTTACTCTTCTGAGTGAGAAGGCGTTTTTTCATTTTGTAGATAGCCTTCTTCCGTGCTTCCTTCCCAGAAGATGGAGGGGTCACACTGGCATACTGCGATGCACTATATCTGTCTGCTGGATGAAGTTGTTCTGCCTCTGATGCAGGTGGCAGTGGCATAAAAACAGTCAGTTGCAGCGTCTCAACACTCAGTGGTGCTGGCGGCGTCTCTACACCAGGTGTTGGCGGCATATCTACACGAGGTGTTGGCGGCGTCTCTACACTAGGTGGCGGCGAAGTCTCTACACTAGGTGGTGACAGCGTCTCTACACTAAGTGTTGGCGGCGTCTCTACACTAGGTGGTGGCAGCGTATCTACACTAGGTGGTGGCAGCATCTCTACACTAGGTGGTGGCGGGGTCTCAACACGCTGTCTTGGCATCTTTTCTTTCTGATTGTAGTATGCAGCACATGTCTCTCTGTGATGTCGCTATTACTATTAATTCTGGTCGGTTGTGACGTTTTGGTCGATTATAACAACTAACAATTCCCGGACATGACAGCAAAACTTACCCGGCCTTCTCGGTGGCGCCAATGTACGAAACCCAACCAATGTGGTAAATCATGTGACTGCTTCAGGCCAATCACTGCTTAATCCATGGCGCCGTAAGGGCTTTTGCATATTTGATATCGGCGATTAGTTGTTCGTGACCATCGGACATTAATTTCACGTATCAACAAAATGATCGTCTTATTGTATTTTATATTACACTAGAACGCCCGACATGTTAATTTATGAAAAAGAACTAGTTTTAGACGTGTTTTGATACAAAACTCGGGATCACCGCGCGAGCATTTGTAAACAAACATCTGCTTTTGTGTAACATGGTCGGCGGACATTAAGCGTCACAAACGACGGTCAATTTTATCGATCAAATTCACTTTATAAAAACTAGTTCTTTTTACGTTATTTCTAAGTAAGTATATGTTCTGTTCCATGTTTTATCGAATCCATAACCGATGGTTAATGTTAGTGCTGTGAGTTTTGTTCACGGGACGTCGAAAATGAGTCATCGTCAGTTGTTCCCTTTTCCACCCTCTCAAAATTGCGCAGTTTTCAACTTCCACAGTGATTTTAACACAGTTTGTGGTAACTGAATAATATTATTTTTTCGTATGTCTGTCTTTATTGTATTCTAAGAAAATGACACAAGAAACAAACATATATTTTGTAACAAAAACATTTATATTTTGGATGCAAACCAATCGGAGGTTCGCTCCACTACCTTTTGTCACAGGCTCATATAGAAACCGGATAGGAAGTGCTAAGCAGTGACGCCATTACAAAGGTTTACCCATTCCGCAAACCTTTTCATTATGCGTTTAAGCACGTTTTAGAGCGATGCGACTGTTCTTGTTTTTTAATTAGGTCATTTTTTATAATTACCCTTCATTGCTCACTAGTGACAGGTCAACGAGTAGGTAAATCTAATTGCAAATGCCTTCTTTATGGCATGTTTTGTAAGTACATCTTTTATTTACACCGTTCGTTATATTAAGTATGATTTGTCACTCGTTAAATAATTATTTTATCAGTCACCCACAGTATGCAAACGGCGCCGCATTTGATTTTTTTTTAATACTCTACCTGGTACTGACAACGTCGCAATTAATGGTAACAACATAGATAACTGGAAAAGCTGATTCAATCGTGTTAATTGACTACGACAATTACGTCTACAGCTTAGCCAAAAAATGAAATACTTTGTTTTATTTTCTTTGAAACTTCGTACACGTATATGCGACGTCATGTAATGTGCCAAATATGAAGTATATTGATTGCGAAATCATTCCACTAAGCCTAATCAAACATGGTCATTTGCCTGTCACAAAACAAACAGTTCGTCACATATTGGTGACAACATGACAACAAATGCCGCTGAGCGCGCGAAATTTTCTAGCATGGTGCGTGACTTTGCAGGTTTGTGTTTTAGGTTGTACCTGCGTGCGTGCTTGTGTTCGTGTGTGTGTGTGTGTGTGTGTGTGTGTGTGTGTGTGTGTGTGTGTGTGTGTGTGTGTGTGTGTGTGTGTGTGTGCGGGTGTGCGGGTGTACATGTTAGCACTCATTGTAATAAAAGAGCTTTGAGCCACTCACTATAATTTTAATAATATTTGTCAGACGTTTAATGTTTCGAGTTGTGTAGAGACAAACCATGTTACTTACACGGCTAATTGGCTAATTACGGACGATTAAGGCATATAAAACCGCAGTTGCATGCTGTTTAATAGGTACAATATTATTTAGCAACCATTTTCTGTCTACCGTACATAATGTAATGTTTGCCGATACTGGTATATTGACAATAAGGAATATGTGATTATCAAACATGTATGAAAAATTATTTGGTAGATGCTATTCTAATTTTTAGTTAGACTCGTTTTGCATACATGTTCATTTGCGATCACGCAACCATATACCGGGCAATATGGGACCCAATGAGCTGATTCATTGGTGCCACAAGTGACAAGTGCGTTCAATAGTACACGTTGGCAGTGTTCAAATATATGTATGTTATGATATGTTTAGCCTGGATAAATGTGACCCAATTATTGTTCTGTTTGTAAATAATATAACACTTCTTGGTTGAGTCAATGTGTCTTAACTGTGTACATTTGTCGTATATGTGTGATTCATCTTGATTGAGTCAATGTATCATAAATGTATACATCTACCGTGTGTATGATCCATCTTGGTTGAGTCAATGTATCCTAAATGAGTACATCTACAGTATGTATGATCCGTCTTGGTTGAGTTAATATATCGGGAATGTACAAGTCTACACTTACCTCGACTCCGATCCATCTTGGCCGAGTTTAGTAGCGCGCCGTCAATTGTCAGTTATACGACGCCACTTCCCAACTGTCACGTTAACTAACAAAATGTCCTTTTCAAAAGTCAAGTACGTTGACAAGTCCTTCACTGCGGCTAGTATTCGCACTTCAACATCTTAAATATTCAAAGTGGCTGAGCAGTTTCTAGTTGCGTCTTCGGTTATGTGTGCGCAATTATGTATATATACATATGTGTGTGTCGTGTCTTGTCTCCCATAATGTATAAAGGTGTTTCTTAAATATACACAAGTAATCTAGTATTAAAAAGATGATATTTAATAAATAATAATATACCTGTATTAATATATAATGTTTTATTAATAATCTAGTGTAACGTATGTTAATCCCTAAACAAATATAGTTATGAAGCAATTGCGACAAAAAGCAAATAATATATTTTGGTACAAACTGTGCAAGGTATTCTGTTCTCCAATGGAATTAAACAGCTATTGATAAATCACATGTAGGCCTATCCCAGTTGTGTTGGATTATGGCTGCCTTGTGTATTGTTCCGAATCGCATTATATTTTTACGATGTGCACCACAGTGGGGACGGAAATGATTGACAAAAGGCGAGGCACTTTGCTGGCTCGCATCTTACCATACCGACCGAACACAGTGCGTTAGTGATAACAGTCATCGTTCTTTCGTCAACCGACTACGACATAAAGTCACACAGGGCAGTGTTTGGGCCAGTGGTTAATAAAAGGGTGGAGACGTACATATAAGCACGCACATTGGTGCAGGTGTAATATTGTATGGAGTTATTTAACAGCATATGATAAGGATGCTACAATGGATGTTTTGAGATAGGTTTAATTATTGTCTTATCCGTGGGACAGGTTGATTCAGAGAGATGACTGTCGGTAAGGGTATGCGTCACATGATAGACGTGAAGTATTTTGTCCACGGTGTAAGAGATGGGAGAAAAAATTGAAGCCAGCTCGGGCGGACCTTGTCATCAACATCAGCTCTTCAATATTCAACTAGTTCCGACGCCTATGCGTTGTCATAAAATTACATTCGGCTATTAAGGACTACTATTATACATGTTCAACTAAAACCCACCGTATCTAAAACGATTTTTAAATATCTGACATGTTTGACTTAGCCAAATTCAACAAGTATGTGTGTGTGTAAGTGTGTGTGTATGCCTGTGTGTATGTGTGTCTGTATGTATGTGTGCCTGTGTGCCTGTGTGCCTGTGTGCCTGTGTGCCTGTGTGCCTGTGTGCCTGTGTGCCTGTGTGCATGTGTGCATGTGTGTCTGCGTGTCTGCGTGTCTGCGTGTCTGCGTGTCTGCGTGTCTGCGTGTCTGCGTGTCTGCGTGTCTGCGTGTCTGCGTGTCTGCGTGTCCGTTTATCAAATGACATACTCAACATTCAACTATAGTCGGATAGTCACTCAGGAAAGCCTAACATGGTTAAGATTAAAATATTGACATATAATCTATAAAAGTAACGTTATCTATTGTCTTGTTAAATTAGTTCTATATCGTCTTTCCGACGGAACTTATGCACACCATAGCGAAAGCAAGAAATTACACCCACCATCGCTGATAAATACATTTATTCAGCTTAATCACCAGAACATTTCATGGCAAACATCGTGCCGGATCAACTGGTATAATTTATGTTTTGAATAAGCCTATTAATCATAATGTTTAATAGTGTTTTCTTCTTAAACCTTGTCGCATGTACTGACATATTTCGTATGACGGTTCCATGGTTCATTGACCATTAACAACCAGCACAAACTTACGAGACTGCACCGATTGAACTTGCAGCTAACTTCTGAATAAATTGAATTAATTAATTAATTAATTAATTAATTCCTCACGCGATTTAAACGAACTGTGGTTTCCTGATCGTCTTTATGGTCAGCTCACAAAGACTACAGGTAAAAGGGTCGCAGTGGATATTAAGCTGTCTGTCTCATCGATTCCTTTTTAAATAATGGTGTCATATTTTGGTGGTATCCCATCAACTCCAGGTGGTTTGTTTTCTTTCATCATCTGAATTTTCTTTTATATAATTTCAGGAATACCAATCAACTGCATTAATTGATTTGATTCATGCCTCTCAAATTTATTAACTGGTAATGGCAGTGAAATTATATCTTCTGTGGTCAGCTCAGAAAGACTACAGGCGAAACTTTTGCAGTTGATATTAAGTTGTTTCTGTTTTTTTAATATTAACATTATAATCAGAAGAAGACACAAACAGCTTCTACAACGACGGAGATGAGGCCTTAGTAAAACCAAACTACAGATGGGTGACATTAATGCGCAATTGGGGAAACGAACAAACACAACGGAAACGGCAACAGGCAGATTTGGCCTAGAAGTGATAAACGAAAGAGGTAACATATTGGCAGAATGGGCGACATCAAGAAGGAACAAAGTCATGAATACCATGTTTCAGAAGAAACCAGGCAGCAGATGGACGTGGAGAAGCCCAAATGGAGAAACGAAGAACGAAAGTGACTACACCCTGACAAACAGGCCAGACATGGTCACATACTTAACAGTCATCAACCATGCAAACATCGGAAGTGACCACAGAATGGAAATGAGCACCATCAAACTGGACGTAGAGGCTGAAAGGAAGAAGGTGACAAACAAGAGACCACCAAGTGTAGATACCACAAAAATAGATACAACAAGATCAACTTCCAAATCTAACTGCGAAATCGATTCGAGACATTACAATAACTAGGCGACATCGTCACCTTGAGCAAAACATCACATAGATGATCCAACTAAGTGCGACAAGGGTAGGCAAAACAATCAACAAGCAAGTAAAGACGTGAATATAGTCACCAACAAGAGCCCTGGTGGACAAAGACGAGAAATGATGGTAAACAGCGTTAGTAAAAAAAAAAGTACACAGAATCGTGCAATACCATCAAAAAGAATGCGAAGGGGTACATTTGGAAATACAAACAAGAACTCATAAGAGAAACTATTATGACATAAAAGATCCTGAAGAAAGCCAGAATAACACAGACCCTATGTCGAGACAGACTGATTACACTTCTAGACAAGCAAGATAGGGAAATACAAGACCAAGATATGAGTTTACCGCAATGCCCTTAGATGTTCCATGAGTTCACATTCCCAGATATTCAAGACAACAGATGTTCTATTACAAATTACTACGCTGGCTAATTCCGGGTAGAGGAACAGCTGCGTGTCCTTAAAGGGTGTCCGTAATTTGTAACAGGAAGTATGTTGTCTTCAACGGGAGAAATAGGACATCGTTGAGCATCAAATGGTTTTGCCGTTAACTCGGCCCGCCTTGGTAGTATCGCCAATCAAGCTTGTTTTAAAACTTGTTTACCAATTAAACGTGTTTTCCGGTGGACACTTTCAAATTGCGACATTGTTACGAGATTAATGAAGCAACAAAACACAATCTGGCGGCATACTCGACAAATCGAATTGACACATTTTTAAACATATTGTATAATTTTCCAATATGAACATAACAGTGCTTTATTCATGCCAAAAAGTAGAGCACTGCTTCGTTGTAATTTTACAAGTGTCAACATGTGGAAATGAAAAGTTTTTACACATTTATAACTATACAATATATGCGCCATAAGAGGGTAAGGAACGATGGTAATTATTTACGACGACCCTAATATATTAAACCTAACCCAACTTACAACGTACATCCCAAAATGCTAAATATATTGATTGCTGCTCTAACATTACCGGTGTTGATGTTGTTACATGGACTCAAAGTTATTATTAAACATGCTTTGTTCCCTGTACGAAAACAATCACTGCCAT
Organism: Paraescarpia echinospica; assembly: GCA_020002185.1. Taxonomy (NCBI): domain Eukaryota; kingdom Metazoa; phylum Annelida; class Polychaeta; order Sabellida; family Siboglinidae; genus Paraescarpia; species Paraescarpia echinospica. Next base: position 59,022,859 of record CM034541.1, on the reverse strand, counting down.
CATTTTTGTACAGTAATGTATACTTATTATTATTATATGCAAGAAAAAAGTAGTTATTAGTAAATGCTAGTATTAAAGACTAGTTAAAATGTCGAATGTACTGCATTCCATGCTTATCCTCCATGATAACAATGAGTAGAATTGTGTCACTGGATAAAATAGGGGAAGGGGACATTCTTCTTCCAGAGGACGTAAGCAGCAGCCGGTGCCACAATCATTCCGAGGCACATCATTACGACGCCAGTTGCCGCCAAGGTTCCTGGAACCATGCCAACGGTATGTGTACGGCTTGATACATGTACAATTTTAGAGAAACTACACATGCACATTTTAAAAAGTAAGTTCGCATACAGCGCTCTACACATTACTCGCTGGCAACCTTGTTCAATCTAACACCAACTCGACTTGTCTGAGAAGAATTCTGCCACGCTGCATTTAATGTGCGAAGACTATTCTCGAAATAATATCCTCCACTGTCTATACCCACGTACTCATTTATACAACTGGGCCCGTATTCTCGATGAAACAGATTTCGTACGTGACAAGTTGCGCAAATAAGGTGGATTGTTTCTTTGCTGCGACATTTCGCAAGTTGGTATTCTCGAAACGTTTGTGAACATTGAAATTAAAGTGGAGATTTTTCGGTAAATGTATAAGCTTTTTGTGGATTTATTATTTTTGTGTGGATGCCCAACCTATAAAAATGGGACATCATTTTATGTTGCCACTTGATATTATTATATTTACAACTGCTTCAGGTCTTAGACTTAGCATATGTGTTGAATGGTTCTAGATAAATAGAGACAATTATAACACAGGCGTGCCTCTTGCAGTTACATGGAAAACACGATGTTTTAGTTATTATTTTTTTTAATGCAGCAGATTCGAGCCACAAAATGGGCAACACCAGAAATATCATAGGTAGATCGAGGGGGGCCTGTGGGGCACGTGCCACACGGACATGGATTTACGGTATCTGTGACAGTGTGGTTGGTCTGTAGAGACTAAGCCTTGCTTGTCCTGTCTCATAGGAACCCACCTGTGAGAGAGTTGTTGGTCAGTAGATAACATACCCCGGCTATGTCCTGTCTCATAGAAACTCATGAGTGAAAGTGTGGTTGGTTTCTAGAGACTTACCCCTGCTATGTCCTCTCTCGTAGGAACCCATCTGTGAGAGTGTGGTTGGTCTGTAGATAACTTACCCCCGCTATGTCCTGTCTCATAGGAACCCATCAACTTGTCGTCGGACCTCAGGGAACCAGGTATCACAGCGACTGTCTAAAACCGTTTAGCCAACTAATATATCGAATCCATGAGTTAATGATTAACTGAATTAACGTATTTGAGATTATGTTTGCATTTTACGAATGGCTGTTGAAGTGCACAGTAAAATATATGTGATTTCCAAAACACACACACTCACACACGCATGCACGCACGCACGCACACACGCACATACATACATACACAATACATAACAAAGTATTCGATGTAAAATAAAATGAGAAATCACTCAACGAAGGTAGCCCACTCCTTTTTTCCTCCAAGTTCTAGCAGAAACGAAATTTCGCAATAAATCATCCGAGTTTCTCAAGACGTTCTTGTTCTTTGTTGACGCCAGATAAACAATGGCTACACATGTCTTAAAAAATCATGTATAGTACGGTTTGTTAATTTTACGCGTTTTAATATTAATTACTTTCACGCATTCAAGAATATACTGTGGAAACCTTTTTTAGACACAATTTGCCGTTAACATTATCGAACCATGTAATGCGAGAGCGACAGTTGTAAACTCTACCGTTTGTCCTTCGGGGTAGTTCACTGTTATGCCGAAGTCGTTGTTTTGATCAATGGCCAGACCAAGCCTCCACACGGCGTTTTCTAGACTGACCGACGAACGCAGCTCCAACTTGCCTGCAGGGACACCAGACGTTACATTTGGTAGCACACGTTATTGGTAAATGTAGCCCGTCATTCCAAAATGAGACGCTTCTCGCTGACATTCGATACGAACTACGGGATAAAACACACCTGAACAGAAAGTGTTCGGAAAATTAGTTTCCATCCTGAACGAAACAATTCGGAGTAAAATAATATTTCATGTGTTAGCTGTGTAAATGATATCAATTTAATTTAATGTGTTTATTTAATGTTTTCCGACAACTACCAGATTTTGATTTTAATGCTATCCAACTACAGCCGATAATGTAAAATTCAGAGCCAATAGTGAAAATCATAGCCTACAGAGTGAAAATCACAGTTGATGGAATTACAAAACATAGCTATAATAGTGAAAACCACAGCCGACTGAATAAAACTTTTTTCTTTACAACTTTTTTTCAATTTCGACATTCAAATTGCTGTATGTTTGGAACTAAAGTGAATATATAGGTAACATTCTGATATTACTATTTCCATCTGAATGTGCAATAAATAGTAACATATAATGTTTCGTGCAGCGTCTCATGTTGGTATGGTGAGTGACATATGCCATCTCCTGACTGTATGGTCAGCCCCAAGTGCACGTTCAGTACAACACAGCGCTGTTCATTATATGGTCACATTTGAACACAAGTTTAGTAAGTTATAAATACTAGAACATATGTATGTTGTCAGATTAGAACATACGTTTGGTATATTTTGTATATTTTCATCTTATAATATATGTTTAGTATTTTGTCAGATTAGAACATGTGTTTAGTATATTGTCATTTTAGACATATGTATAGTACATATATAGTATAGAATAGTATAAACACTGGTGTACCAAAAGGGTCTATTTTGGGACCCCTTCTATTTACCATATATATTAATGACATAATATTTTCAAGTGATCATTTTAAATTTATAATGTATGCAGACGACACCAATCTTTTTAGTACATTGAATAAATTCCAATCTCCGGATGGCCACGTCCAAAATCAAAATATAAATAAAGAATTACTAAATATATGCAGGTGGCTAAAGGCAAACAAACTTTCTCTTAACAATAAAAAAACAAAATTCATGGTATTTCACATGCCCCAAAAGGAAATCGAACTTCCTAAAATATAAATAAATGGGACAAATATTGAATGTGTACATGATTTTAATTGTTTAGGTATCACCATATACCAACACCTAAATTGGGACAGCCATATAAACAAAACAGCGAATAAAATCAATAAAATAATTGGAATTTTAAATAAACTTAAACATGTATTACCTAAGAATATATTATCTATAATGTATAATTCGCTCATTCTTCCCAATATTAGTTATGGCATATTGGTGTGGGGTCATCAAGCCCATCGCATTTTTAAACTTCAAAAGAAAGCAGTGCGAATAGTTACTTCAAGTAAATACAATTCTCACACAGATCCCATCTTCAAAGAATGTAAATTTCTTAAGCTGAATGACATCTATAGACTCCAATATCTCAAATTGTATTACAAATTGATCAACAAGGTTATACCAGAATACTTCAGTCGTATTCCATACATATATAACTTTGCAATTCACCAATACAACACACGTGGTAAAAACAACTTATTTATTCCCAGAGTTAATCATCAATATACAAAAAAGTACATCAGACACAACATTATACAAACTGTTAACAATACTTCAAACATCATCCTTGATAAAATGTATACACATAGTTTATATGGTTTTTCCACTTATACAAATATTTACTTTATCAAGAATTATGAAACATGTTGTCATATTTCTAACTGTTACATCTGTCATTCTTAAACTAGACATGACTGCATTTGTTTAAACTAATTTATGTATTATACTATACTATAATATACTATACTAAACATACTATGTTTACACATATATGTATGCATATATAGTTGATCACGTGATAAATCATATAATTATGTTACATCAGTGGGGTGGCTCCCATGATAGCGGCATATAATTGTCTTAATGGGAGTCTCCCTGACCTTACAATTAATTTTATATTGTAGTTTATGTACTTATGATGGTCAAAATAAATACTGCCTGTCTGTATGTCTGTCTGTCTGTCTGTCTGTCTGTCTGTCTGTCTGTCTGACAATGTAATAAAACGTAATGGTTTAATAGAAGTAAGAAATAACGTGAATACTGTTGTTTGGAGGATGGGAGGAAATAAAGTAACAGCTTTGGTTAGATATAAAACTTTACAGGAAATAAACCACAATATAATTTTGTTCAAAAACTAAATATAACATATACGAATCTAACATATTTTCATTGTGAATTCAAAACTATAACGTTTGGTGGTTAAGATAAATATTACAAAACAATGATGCCACTTTATTGTCCTACGAAGGATATTTGTCTTACAGCTCATAATCTCATAAATCTCATAAAAATAAAAAATTAAAGACATACATGTTAGATGTGTGTATATCTACGTATGTAAAGTATAAATCTACTCAAAGCAGAGCACATTTATCAATATCAGTGGTTCAACATTCTTGTTGTACCGAACTTTCGTGCATTTCAAGCAGCGATACCTCCGACCAGATGAACGAATATCAACTTAAGAGTGGAGCGGGTGGTCCGAGTCAACAGCGACAACACGAGCTTTTCGCAAAGTTGCACCGTCAATCATTTCGGACAGCACTGGACTAGGTAAACCAATGATCTTGGCGGCAGTGTGTGAAATTTTTAGAAGCCTGTTTCGGTTGCTCACCGAAAGAACAGGGTAATAACAAATACTGCAATAAGTTAAGAGAAACTCAATTATACTGCGGTAGAGAAAGAGAAGAAGCTCAGGGTGAACGTTGGAAGCCCGCAACCTGCGACGAACATGCAGTCGCTGCTGTGACTTCTTTTTCACGGCTATAACATGCTCTGTGAAGGACAACTTATTATTCAACATAACACCAAGGTACCTGAATGAATCGACCTGTTCCACAGGCTCACCATTAATGACAATGGGACTAACCTCAGTAGCATTACAACGGATGTCAATGCACATTTCTTTCGTTTTGGAGATATTAAGATGTTGGCACTACACCAACTAGACAAATGTACCATTGAAGACTGACATGATTGGTATGAGACTGAATCACTCAAAAGAGCGAGTATTGCTGCATCGTCAGAAACCCTCAGAAACTATATAGATGGATCAACACTCCAACAATCTTCAGTATACAAAATGTTCAAACATGGCCTGAGAACACAGCCCTGAGTTGCTTCTTCTTCTCGTATTTGTTTACTGCCTAGATTTGCAGAGTGTTGTTGGGCAGTCAGGTCTAGCTCGGCGATGCCATTCTATCAGTGTGGAGCACCGTAGAGAGTGCAGTGGCTGATGATGTGGTCTGTTGTTAGTTGGGCCGCGCCGCATTCACAACTAGCCCTTTCACGTAGTCTCCAACTGTACATATTAGCGTTGAAACGTCCAACTCCCGTTCGCAGGTGGTATTGCTTCATCCACGCCATTCGCGGGAGGTCGGAACCAGTACAGTGCAGAGATGGTTCTGAAATGAACCTACGTAGGGAGATTGGTTTGGACAACTAGTCCTTCTCTCCATTTGGTTGATATCCAGTGGGCAGTTGTTTCACTAGGGCCCAGACATTTCACGAGTTCATGTGCCTGGCTGTTGAAAGGGTGTCGTGACTTCAGGCGCTGTACACTAACCCTTTCTGAACAAACGTTCTATAGGAGATGGTCAGTGTTTTTTGCGCGCTTGCCCAATGACAGCACAGCTGCCTGTCTTCGAAGTGTCGGTGATGCAATGCCTGCACGCACCGATAAGTGTTAATTTGTTGTTGCTCTTAAACATCCAGTGACGACTCGTAGGAAGTTGTTGATACTGACGTCCAGTTTTAATGTGTGTGCACTTCTGCACCACACCAGTTCACAGTATTCCGCTGTCGCGTACATTAATGCCAAGGTAGAGGTGCGTAGTGTCTTGGCGCTTGCTCCCAAATGGTACCAGCAAATCGGCGTATTAGCGCTCCACGTGATGCTACTTTTGCGCTTACGTTTTCCAGATGTTGCCTGTAAGTCAGTGATCTGTCTTTGATGCCAAGGTATGTAGGGTCTGCTTGACAGACGAGACGTGTATTGTTCACAAACACGTTCATTTCACGTTTATCTTCTTTGTTACAGAGATCGAAAAAGGCATTGCCTGTACCTCATTAAGATTGCGCAATTGTACGCATATCTGTACTTCTTTGACGTTATTTCGGGCAGATCGTAGATGCAGATATTGAAGAGAAGTGGTGCTAGGACAGAACCTTGTGGAACACCATTCTTTAGTCGTCTGAGTCTGCTTCGCTGTCCGTCGCTGGTGTTTCGTTGGAGATCATTTGCATGATGAAGCTAACCATTCGTTTGTCTGGTAGGGTTTGCAGGTGCTTGAGTTGCCACACGGTGTCATGGCAGCTTTCAAGTCGACGAATATGGCACCAGATTTTTCGCTCGCTTGGAAGCTGTCTTCTATGTGTTGTGTTGTTAAAAGAGTGACTTGATTTGTTGGCGACCTTCCTCGTCTGAAGCCAGCTTGCTCTTTTGGTAGTTGCGGTCGATGATTGGCTCGATGCGTCCATATATATGTCTTTCGAGGATCTTGTAGGGAAAACAGAGCAGAGATATTGGTTTATAGCTCTTCACGTCATCCTTAGGTTTCTTAGGCTGTGGGGTAGCCACTACAGCCGTTCGTCTCCATAGCTTTGGTATCCTGTTTCGAATCACGTACGTTGACAGGAATATTCTTAACCAGGCGGTAATCTTTCTTCCAGCGTTAATGATGAACTCTGGGTTTAGGCAATCAGGTCCGCCGGCCTTTCCGCTTTTCAGTCGTTTGAGTGCCGTTGTCATATATACTTAAATGAAGGCCACTGATAGATTCATGTCGGAACTTGCTGCTTTCTGTAATGGAGATACATCCATATGCACTTTTCTTGTGAAGTTGCCGTCCATGTTTGGTGATTTTCCATTCTGCATGAGTTGCGACGCGATGGCATTTGCTGTCACTGAGCAATTAATATGAGTTGGTGTTCTGCAAGTGAGGCGGTTGACTGTCTCGTTTTTTGTCCAGACAAAGGAGCAGGGCAGTAGCTGTCGCATATGTGTTTGTTCTTGAAGTTAACACGTGTTCATCGTAAAGTTTTTGACATTCATTACCCCTCCATGGGATATAATGCTTTCAGCAGCCTCGAGGGATGTTTCGCTTTGCTGCGTTTGTTATCATGTCGCAGCACGATTTATAAGCATCGTCTGTATTATTGCAGTCCGGTGGTGGCAGGGATTTGGTGCCCAATCTGTGTCTGCTGCGGCGCGTGCGTCCGCACACGGTGGAACGTGAACACAACAGAGAATAATGTTGGAGAATTCACGTGTTAAGTAAAACGGACTGACTGACATTGTCAAAAGCTCCAAGTTGGGTGTGCACAGTGAGGTGTGTACCTTATATAAGTGCACCACCGAGAGTTTATGTAGAAACACAAACCCCCTCCCCTCGTCTTGCCAGCCACCTTGGTCCTGTCAGAACGATACACAAGTAAAGCCACTAAGTCTGATATCATCATGTGGCAGGAGGGAATTCAGCCAGGTCTCGCAGATGGCCATGACACAGGGTTCGCTATATACATTATCATACCTGCAGTTTGCGTGAAATTCGTCCATTGTGTTGCTCAGACAGTGCACATTTGCAAACACTAAATGGTAGGGATTTTTTGGATGTTGTCCCCGGTTCATTCTCCAAAACACAAATCACTTACAAGAACCACCACGAAGAAGCAGGTGCACAAAATGTTCATCACCGAAGTCATATTACACTTAGGAAGTCACGATCACATGAAGAGATGTAAAAAGGTTTGTCACAAACGTTAAACAATTGCTGGAGATCAGTTAGCCGTGTTTCGCAGTTCGATTAGCGCCACCTAGCGTAAATATGAACATTAGTTTGATACTTTGATAATATTTATGTACATAATGAAGACGAATATTCTGAAGAAGTTATACCATAGTCTTATCCATTTCTATTCACAATACAACAAACGATACTTTTTAAATTGAATTTATTCTGTACATTCATTTGGAGCAGACCACCAATAACACGTGTTGTAGTAATGTGTAAATGAAGGCATACAATTTAGCATGCAGTGACACAAAGAATGCGAGTCACCTTTCAGAGGAGGTACATCGAGCAGTTGAATATGCACGTCGACCCGCTCCTGCATACCGGCGACGACCTGCAACAAGACAGACTTATGCCGGGCCTACACTGCTAAACGTTTTTTGCGAGTCGTCTGCTTGATCAACAAGCAACAACGAAGTCTCGTCTGACACCATCTTACATTACGCATCTTTTGTTTGCTGCAATTCAGTTTTTGAATGATGAATCGGTTCAACAACTGTTGTACCGGTAAAATCAACATGCGACTCAATGTTTGTTGAATTGCGGGACATTGTACGCTGCAAGAAAGACTGATCAGCTTTTAGTCGATCGAACAGACGACTAGCAATAAAAGCTTAGCAATGTACGCCCAGCATAAGACCAGCACCAGGACGGCGTCAGACAACAAGACAGACTTAGAGCGCCACGACGTCGACGACAGACAAGAAGACATACTTAGACCAGCACCACGACGCCGATGTCAGAAAACAATATGACAGACTTAGACAACCGCCACGACGTCTACGACAGACGACAAGACAGACTTAGACCAGCATCACAAACTTGACAATATACAACAAAAACACAATTTTAGACCACAGCTTTAACCTCGAAATCAGACAACAACAACACAAATTTGGATTAAATCGAAACGTCGACAACATACAAGAACAAGACGTACTTAGGCTAGCATCACAACCTCAACAGAAGACAACAAGGCATCCTCAATACAACTACACAGCTTCAACAAAAGGCAAAGCATTACAGAGTTAAGCCAACAGAACAACTTCGACAACAGACAACAACAAGACAGGCTTAGCTGAGCACCACAATTGCAACAACAGACACCAACTAGACAGACAGAGAGGACCACATATAGTCCAACGAAACTCGATAACAAAACATATTACACCAGTATGTGTGTCACGGATGGTGAATACGCACGTGCGTGTGTGCCTGCTTGCGTGTGTGCGTATATGTGTGCGTGTATATTTACAGAAAACAACAACACTAATATAAACTGCTGGACATATCTTAGAATAGATTATTGAATAGTATTCATGATGGTTACACTCTTTTGAATATATTTAGCCAAAATACACTGAATAACAAATACTGGAAAGAGCGTTTTTACAAAACAAACCGTCTACCATGAAAGCGCTAAGAATTAGTTAATCGAAGACCTACCTCGATGTTGTTCAATCTGATTGGGGTTATACCGGAAGCGTCGACGACGAACTTCCGTACAGCTGCCTCGAACAGTCCCGGGTCGTGACGGAGCAGCACCCGAAAGCACGCTATTGAACAGAACGGTGGAGACGGATACAAAGTCAACAAATAGATCACAAGCGTACAGTCACGTGCCGCGCAGTTCTGTACACACATAGTTGACTGATCATTTATCATAAAGGCAATTGTTATAAATCTTGCTGTATTTCGATCCAAAACACTTTCCCAGGATCATTTAATATATGTTGTTGACAGTCACGATGTTGCTAGCACGTCAATAATTAGCACGTAACAAGATCAACAGATCATTTAATTGTTCGTGTACAACATTCAATGGAATCCGTATAACATATAGTGTAATAATAAATTATTCTATTTGCATGAAACTTCAGTTGTCCGTCACAAACTGACCGCGACTGAAGTGATTGGCAGCAGTGGATGATATCTGTGTAGCAATACGCTACGTTTGGGGTTTGTTGTCAGTATCTCCTCCCAGGTGTCGGCCGTCATTGGTTTGTTGCGCCATACATGGGTGTAAGCGAGGTGTTTCTAATAGGAAAACGGGTGTTCTGCCGTGTTGCCAAGAGACATTTATAACTAATATAGCATAGGAGCCACCTTAGGTGTTAACCTTTTTTATAGGTGTTTAGTATAGTATTTAGGTGCATACGTATATTTGTTAATGTGTGCTTTTATTAATGTTTGCTTATTCACGAGAGTAGTAAAGTGATGAATGTGTGGTTGCGGTGATATGTGTTTATGGTTGATGTGTAGCAGGGACGTGTGAGCACGTGTAGCAGTTTAAGATTGTGCATGTGTGTGTGTACCCATGTATGGTGTTGTGTTTTACATAATGTACAACTCCTTGTAAGCTGTATCTGGTTATCTTATCCTTAAGGATATCTGAGGCATTGTTTATTGTGTGCGGTAGATTTTATCTGAGACGTTTTTGCAAATTCATGTTGTGTCTTGAATGATTATATTTTGTTGTGCTTTCGTGTGAAATGGCTATGCATGTTTATATTCTCTATTATCTGCCAATTTTGAAAGCATGCGGGCAATGTTGTATGTATGTATTGATAATAAAATCGTAATATATCTGTATGTTAAGTAGATCTTCAATCTTTAAAATCGAGAAACGTTTAAATATTGGTTCCGAGTGAGAATTACATTTGCTTAAAGATATTGTTCTTACGGAGTTTGTGCAATTTGCTTATTTGATTACAGTTATATCTTCAGATCAATAAGCAGCAGTCAATGTGGGGCAATACTAATTAATTATATAGTGTATGCTTTACTGTTATTGATAAAACATGCTTCAATTTGTTTAATACCCCAATTGTTCTGGAACATCTATTGGCTATTTTATCGATGTTTCCATTCTAATTTAAATTCGTGTTTAGTATAAGACCCAAAAAGTTGAACTGTTCGACTTTCTCAATGTTTACACCGTAAATTGTTATCGTTATTTCTTCGACCCTTTTATTCGGCATTTGAAAAATCTTATATTTTGTTTTATTAATATTTAGTGATAACGTATTTAGTTTTAGGAAGTTTTTATTTATAAAATATTTAGTATAAATTGTTTTTGTGACACCTGTAAAGGACCCAATTGTACTTGTTAGAGAAGTGTCATCAGTGTAATCAATTGTACTTGTTAGAGAAGTGTCATCAGCGTAATCAATTGTACTTGTTAGAGAAGTGTCATCAGCGTAATCAATTGTACTTGTTAGAGAAGTGTCATCAGCGTAATCAATTGTACTTGTTAGAGAAGTGTCATCAGTGTAATCAATTGTATTTGTTAGAGAAGTGTCATCAGCGTAATCAATTGTACTTGTTAGAGAAGTGTCATCAGTGTAATCAATTGTATTTGTTAGAGAAGTGTCATCAGTGTAATCAATTGTACTTGTTAGAGAAGTGTCATCAGTGTAATCAATTGTACTTGTTAGAGAAGTGTCATCAGCGTAATCAATTGTACTTGTTAGAGAAGTGTCATCAGCGTAATCAATTGTACTTGTTAGAGAAGTGTCACCAGCGTAATCAATTGTACTTGTTAGAGAAGTGTCATCAGTGTAATCAATTGTATTTGTTAGAGAAGTGTCACCAGCGTAATCAATTGTACTTGTTAGAGAAGTGTCATCAGTGTAATCAATTGTATTTGTTAGAGAAGTGTCATCAGTGTAATCAATTGTACTTGTTAGAGAAGTGTCATCAGTGTAATCAATTGTACTTGTTAGAGAAGTGTCATCAGTGTAATCAATTGTATTTGTTAGAGAAGTGTCATCAGTGTAATCAATTGTACTTGTTAGAGAAGTGTCATCAGTGTAATCAATTGTACTTGTTAGAGAAGTGTCATCAGCGTAATCAATTGTACTTGTTAGAGAAGTGTCATCAGCGTAATCAATTGTACTTGTTAGAGAAGTGTCATCAGCGTAATAAATTGTTCTTGTTAGAGAAGTGTCATCAGCGTAAATAATGAAATTAAATATGGTACTGGCTTTGGAAAAATCATTGATATATATATAAAATAAATGACAATGGTCCTAAAATTTATCCACGTGGGACGCCCTTTTGTTAGGGTAAAGTGTATAATTGTACCTCTTCTAGTTTTACATACTGCTCACGGTTTGCTAGATAGTCACGTATTAGATGTACAGATGTGGTTTCCAATCCGTAGTATTTTAGCTTTTCTTGTAAAATTGAATTTTGATCCATTTGTGTAGTTATTCTATCAACTATTTCTAGAGCCGCATATTCAATTGAATGATGTGGTATAAAACCACACTGATTAGCAGACAACATATTTGTGTTTGTAAAATACATAAATAATTGGTTATACATAATTTGTCCTATGACCTTTCAGATGACTGGTATAAGGGATATAGGTCTTTTGTGATGATGTAGGATCATTTTGCTTATATATATATATACATATATATACATATATATATATATACATATATATATATATGTATATATATATACATGCATTAAATTTGTAATTTTAAGTTGATAAGGAAAGTTCCCAGTATTTAATACATGGTTTATCAATACTGTTAGAGGTTTAACTATTTCTGATTCAATTGATTTCAAAAGTTTGCTTGATATTCCATCAAAGCCATGACTATTTTTGTTGGGAAGGTTGTGGATAATGTGTGATATGAATTTCTATTGTACTTCTGTAAGATGCAATGACTGACAGTAAATATATAACAGATATATAAAAACAATTGTGAAAACGTACTGTAAACATTTGGAAATGTAATAGAGAAATATTATGAAATTAAAGAGTTGTGGAATAGAAAACGTTGTTTCTTAAGAAACATAAATTGAAGGGAAAAACGAGAAAAAAAAACACGATTTCATATTCTTGTTCAAACCATAATATGCTGCTTACGTATGACGCAGCAACCGAATGATGGTCGCAACAACTTGACGACTTACAAGGTGAACATAAGATTCTAGATAAATATTTATAAATCTCCTTTTAACATTTTTTGAAAAAAAGGAAAACAAAATTATAATGACAACCGCAAAACATACACAGTCGCAGACAAAACAGTTCATTTTGGCCAGCCGATTAGATCGGCGCACCGGTTCTTGAAGAATCTATTGGATGTCTTTAATATCCGCGGCTGATCTGATTTCACCTATTTTGTTTTGACTGTCTGTCACCATCACATTCCGCTTGCTGTCTAACAATCATTGGATTTCCCTGCTCTCTTCAGTGCGCGACACTCCCGATCAGATCTTCATTTAGGAAGTTTCTTGCGTCACGATGTTGTTCATTGTGTTCCTTGAGCCGGAAAGCGCCTTTAGAACCGCATCACGGTTGTTCTCGCATTTGAGTCGAACAATAATAAGGCGTAAGCGCAGTCGATTCTGCTTGTCTAATCTTGGTCCAACGCTATTGCATTTCACTGGGCTCCAAACGTGGTTTGAAAGACATTTTTGTATTGATCACGTCCATTACGATAGTTGTAATATATTCATTGTGCTCATGGTGCCTACCTATCGTTGACAACTGATGTAACCTGCCTTGCAGCCACATCCGGCGGGTGGTAGACGAGCCGCGATCGCTCAAGATGAACGGCCAGCAGGGCAATTTAGTAAATCAATCAATATCGAGAATGCGTTCAGGATTTACCGTTCAGGTACCACCAAATTTGTTCAATATATTAGTAACCTTGCAGTATGAAAGTTGTCACCATGTATATCCAAATAGCGGATAAATATCTTAGCAAACGGAGAGACCCTTTTTCATCACATCAGCGTGCTGCGCCACCTACCTACCATACGATGATTAATGCATAATTAATGTAATTTTATATATATATATATATATATATATATATATATGTTTGTGAGTGCATATATATGTATACACACACACACACACACACACACACACACACACACACACACACACACACACACACACACACACACACACACACACACACACACACACACATATATATATATATATATACATACATGCATAAAATCAGGATATTCGAGGCACTATAATGTCGACTAATATAATTTGATGTTGTCTAAAAGAGATAAAAAAATCCACACTTTGTAAAATCGTTTCATTCTGGTTAACATTACACAATCATGGTATAAATGAGTGGAAGAATACTACGTTGAATGCCTAACGTGTGTTATATTTAAATACCTTATCTCCACTTTTAATGCAATTTGATGTATATTAATATATTTGTGTTTACTTTATTTACACTACTTTGCTATGAATGGTTTACTTGTCCTTTTAATGCATATTTTGTACATGTTATTGTATTTGTTTTACAGCGTGTATTTTGTTATACAAAATGTGTCTCTATAAAGTTTTATTTAGTTTTCTTGTACTTGTAGTCCATGACATGTACATCTAAATTTATACCCTTTGGACTATGTTGTTCTGAAATAAACGATCAGTATTAGTATGACAACAGCATGCAAAGCACACACCTCTGACGGAGAAGATGAGGCGTCTAATCTGACGTGTGTTGTAGCAGGCGGAGACATCGAACACGGAGAAGTGCGGGGCGCCAGGCCGATACTCGTGGACGTGGGTGAACGCTGGGATCTCCTTGCCGTAAGACGTCTCCTGCGACATCCAAAAGACACGCTGAATATACGGCTTATTGTATGTTGGTTTCCGCAGATGTTCGGTGTGTGTGTGTGTGTGTGTGTGTGTGTGTGTGTGTGTGTGTGTGTGTGTGTGTGTGTGTGTGTGTGTGTGTGTGTGTGTGTGTGTGTGTGTGTGTGTGTGTGTGTGTGTGTGTGTGTGTGTGTGTGTGTGTGTGTGTGTGTGGGTGTGTGTGTGTGTGTGTGTGTGTGTGTGTGTGTGTGTGTGTGTGTGTGTGTGTGTGTGTGTGTGTGTGTGTGTGTGTGTGTGTGTGTGTGTGTGTGTGTGTGTGTGTGTGTGTGTGTGTGTGAGAGAGAGAGAGAGAGACACACACACACACACACACATACACACACACTCACACCAAGTAGCTGAACTTACGTTATCAGCGGTACTGTAAGATCGACCAAATAACTGTACTTACGTTATTAGTGGCACGGTAAAAGATACCAACTAACTGTAGTTATGTCATCAGTGGTACAATAAAAAAAAAAACTACCTGCACTTATATTATAGATGGTGCGGTAGTAGAAACCAACTAGCTGTACTTATGCTATCAGTGGTACGTAAGAGAGTCCAACAAGTTGTACTTACGTTATCAGTGGTACGGTAAGATAGACAAACTAGCTCTATTTATGTTATCAGTGGTGCGGTAAGAGAGACGAACTACCTGTACTTACATTTTAGTGGTGCTGTAAGATAGACCAACTAGCTGTACATACGTTTTCAGTGGTGCGGTAAGATAGACCAACTACCTGTACTAACGTTGTCAGTGGTGTGGTAATAGAGCCCAACGAGGTGTATGTTGTTCGCTGCATAGAATAGGTCGTTGGCGTATGAAAGTATTAATCGGTTCTGTATCCTCGGGTCAGCCATGTCCATTCCCTCCGTCGCCCACGCGACCTGTATTAAGAATAAGATTAGTGTAGTTTATTTCACACGAAATATGTATTGTGTATATATATATATATATATAAATAAATATTAAAAGTGTATGTACGTATATATATATATATATACATATATATATATATATAATTTATATATACATATATATATATATATAATACACACACGTATATATATATATATATATATATGTATATATATATATGTATATGTATATATGTATACATACACACACACACATATATATATATACATACACACACTCACATATATATATATATATATATATATATATATATATATATATATAAAACGACATGCCGTAAATGGTGTACAAAACAATTTTTAACATGCGTTATTCCCATTGTAAAACGAATGCCTAAAATAAACAATCCTTTTCGTTATGATTGCGCTTTACATACGGAGTTACTCATTAAATGGTTTAGCTACGTTTCACAAATTGTCATAACTATTTTTCAACGTTGACACCTAGTCCAAGTTTCATCAGAATACCTGACTGTAGAAGACTTCGACGGTTGCGTTGACGCCAGGTGTCGGCCAGTCCGTCCGCGTACCGACCCAACCATCAACACCAATGTCTCGCTTAAATGTCTACAACGTGTGAAATGTTCGTAAATCTCCCAGCATCCATACGTACACACATGCATTAGTTAATTAATGAGATAACGCACATCTGATAACCAAGATGTAAATAACACATGGAAACGTATTTTCCAAAGTGTTATCGTGTTAAATGTTACTAGCTCAAAACAATTACCTTCGAACACACACACACACACACACACACACACACACACACACACACACACACACACACACACACACACACACACACACACACACATCGTAAGTTGATTTGTGGAGTGTTTTGAACATTCCATGCCGATGCGATTAGTATTTGTCCCTACCCAGTAGAACCAATTTCTAAAGATTAAGTGATCTGCACAGTAGCTGTGTGACCAACTGTGTCTTGCTAACTGCGATCTTACCTGGTAAACATAACGGGATGTTAAGTTGAAGGCGGACAGATCAAAGAGGCCAGGTGTGTTGACGGCAGCCGGATCCCACGGACCTGAGAAGGGGAACCCGGACCGTTCTCGCCACAGCGGCTCCACTGTGCAGTTGCCTTGGTCTACGTCAATGACGTACTGCAAATCTACAAAACATCAGTGGCGTGTCAATGGAGCGTCCTTTGGCCCGCTTCGCCTCTTTGTGTCTGACTTGACCGACCTATCGAATATGAAAGAACATATTTTCATATATTATGATTTTAATACATTGCCAATTTTCAAATGAGTGCCATGACCAGAATCTGGAGTGAATTTGGCGAGAACAATTATTGTCATCTAATAAATAATAGTAAATATCGCTTGCAGTCTAAGCATTATTTAAATCAATATCGTTGTAACCGAATTCGTTTCCATTTACATTTCTGTAATTTACTCTATATCACAGCATGACGGTCATCTTTGTTTGATTGTTTGCGGGATACTGTGAGCAACGGCGTTTACGTCTGAACAAATTCCTCATCGGCTCATTTTGCCCAATGCGAAAGAGATTCTCTGATGATCAGATCTGTAATAAATAGGCGAATAGTTTTTATATGCGCAGTTGGCTTCAAAGAAGACAGGGTGCTATTGTTAAAATCATCGAACGAATTGATTATGATGGTTGGATTAAGTATCGTGCGAAATTGTGAAAAGTCTTACGTTATGTTACGTAGACCTTTACATCTTTTGCCAATTTCGCCTCATTTCTGCCGGATCTGATTAACAATGCTTTAGGAGGTTGTGTAATAAATTCATCGAAACGAAAAAATACGTCGTGGAAACGATATGTTTAATTTTTCGCTAAATATATCCAATATACATGAAAGAAACAGCGACCTGATGAAGGACCTCTAAACGCAAGATGTATGCGCTGTGTTTGATGTAAACAAAAATCAACGTTATTAATGCGATTAGCTCGGCTACTTCCGTGAATGTTGCTACTGTAGAGGTGGAGACTGTAAATGTCGACGCCTGTTAATTAAAATCATCATGTTTTCGACGGGAATGAATGTTCGTCAACTTTTTTTCTCTGTCTCACCACGAGTCATGATCGGTCTCCCGTGCATTATTCTGCACCAATTTTTTACTCAATCGGCCTTCATCTCTCGTGTCTCGTGTGATCGTGATGTTGTTTTTGTATGATGTCTTTGCTCATCCGCCCAGTCGTTTCCCAGGGACTTTCCCAGTATCACATTCTTCACCGCATGTCGCCTTTTCTGAGTGCATGGCCAAAGAAAGACAATTTGGGACGCACGCGAATCCTAGTAGCTGTCTAGTGATGTTTAATTCCGACAGAACGCTTTGTTCGGTGCGACATTCAGTGCAATTGATACTCAGCATCCTACGGTAGATCCACATTTCCACCGATTGGATCCTTTTCTCACCTGCTATACACATTGTCCAACCTTCTGCACCGTACGTGAGAACTTTCCACACCAGAGAGCACACCAGTTTCGCCTTCAGTCATTTCCTTATTCCTATGTATTTACAGGTCGATACCCTCTCGAGCGTTTTTTTCTTAGCCATCTGATGTCTTTGTAACATTTGCGATCTGTCGCTTTTAGCGAGCCGAGGTACTGGAAGCGTTTAACTTCGTTGACTCATTCTCTTCACTATCTACTGTAACTCCTGCATCGGGACGAGTTTCTCCCACTTTGAAGCGTTTCGCCTTTTTACATTGAGTTTAAGAAGTCTCGCTCTTCCCGCATTGTTAGCGTTTTTAGAGTTTCTTTTTTGACTCAACAGATAGTGTGGTGTCATTTACAAACCTCATATTAGAGACAGCCATTCAACCAACCGTGACACCAAGTTTCTCAATTTCCGCTCCTCTCATTACTAAATCAGTGCACAAGCTGAAGAGGTGTGGCGAAAGAATGCATCAATGACTCACTCCTCTCTCAAGCTTGAATGCATCACTGTGACGTCGTTCCGTCTAATGGCAGCCAATGGGTTGGTGTAATGCGCTTCCAGTAGGGTGAAAAGATGTTTCGTTTCCGAAGCCCATTTATTACAGACAATTTCAAATATTGGTGTACTATATCACAAACTGTCTTAAATATTCCGTTTGTGACTGTGTTTGGGAAATTAATCTTATTTTAAATTGTAGTATTGCGCACATTATTTGCTGCCGATAGAATTTCAAAACCAGAAGTAGGTCCCTCTTAGGACCGTGCCAGAAGTACACGTTGCTTCCAAGGTGATTTGTGTTAGCATTGCCTTTGAGGTTAACATTTTGATTGCTGAAACACCTAGCAAAACATAACTTTAAATAATACAAGTGCAAATATCTGCAGGAAAATAATAATAATAACAAAACAAATAAACTACAGATTGTCTGCGTGTACTCTTGGCACGGCGACACAATGTCCACCAAAGGGATAGTTGTTGACTGCGCTCGCAATGGCCTACTCGGGATACTTTCGGTCCGCTATAAAGGTATAGACGACAAGGACGACGATGATGATGATGACAATGATGATGATGATGCTGATTCTGCTGATGATGATGCCGGTGATGATGATGATGGTGGTAGCAATGACGATGATGATGATGATGGTGGTGATGATGATTGTGATGGTGGTGGTGATGCTGCTGAAGATGATGATGTTCGTAATGATGATAATGATGATGATGATGGTGGTGATGATGATTGTGATGGTGGTGGTGATGCTGCTGAAGATGATGATGTTCGTTATGATGATAATGATGATGACGATGGTGTTGATGATGCTGACGATGATGGTGCTGCTGCTGATGATGATGATGGTGGAGATGATGACGATGATGGCGGTGATGATGAGAAACCCGTGCTCTCAGTGATCCGTACCGTCACCGTAGTCGTGCACAATAGTAATATATCCGTGACCGAACCGCGTCATGTAGTCGTGTCCAGGCAGAATGAGCATACTGGAGCTGCCCAACTTCATCTCGTCATCATAGAAGAGCTGCAACGTCAGAGAACTGATGACGCATGGATTTGGGAACATACTGATATGTAGTTATCCACTATACAGGTCTTGGCTTTTGGGACAAATGAAATGAGTACGGGTAAATATTTCACGAAGAAATGGAGCCGCTGTAAAAAAAAAACGAATGTAGCATACTGAGGCTAAAATATGTGCTCTTGTGTATTCACTTTGCATTATTATTTCATTCATTTCGATTCATTTGTATATTATCTGCTTACTCTTGCAAGTAAACCTATCCAGCTTCGATCACGTAGGTATAATATACCTTGTGTTTCTATATTGGATATAATATTATGGCTTTCTCCGTTGGAGCGCCGTCTTTGCAATTTGCTCTCTCTTGGTATTAGATCAGTTGAACATATGATACAATTGTATTGTCATTTAAAAAGTTACCTTTATATCCTTGCTTATCCACCTTAGTTCCCTGGCGTATCTATCCACCTTTGGGTTGAAACTTGATTACCGATTTTACGATGGACTAACCCTATGTTTGTGGTGTGTCTTTGAGTTTGATTTCCGAGGACTTAGACATGGAATAAGTTTTTATCATTCGTATGTATCTAAGACATTTTAGGACAGTTGAAAATTACTTGATTTAGAACATCAATTTATTATAGCCATTTTTGAGAATTTTCACCAACAATCCATGACACATGTCGTTTTTAATAGAAAGAACACCTAATATTTGTGTTATTGTTTTGAAATTAGAACCTATTTATGTATGGATGATTAATAAGAAACTGTCTTGAATCCAGCTGATGATGCGCTTTCAACTGTGGTTTTAAGACTCGTTCGGAAATCACCCTCAGGATTAAAAAGTGGACAAATCAGGCATGGAACTTTGTTTACGATGAGTTAGAAATGTGAGAACAAAGATTAGTACTAACGGAAACTAATGAGCGATGACACACAAGTTACCTACGTATATACCCAGTTAGTACACGAAACAATCCGATACAGCAAATAGTATACGCTGATGCCTGCACTAAATATACAGTCGACCGCGACTTAAACACGAAACACTGGATCTTGAAAACTGACACACATCTGCATATGAATGCATTAAGTGCATTAAGTGCATGGTATCTTAACCCCCCCGGTCACGATACCATAATAGCAATTTAATCTCCAATGTGGTAATTTGACCCCTTATATTTCAGTCAGCATATGATGTCGCATTGCAGTTAAATATTGTTTTATGAAATACAATCTAATTGGATATCTTTAAAATACCTTTTTTAAATGTTTCATACCTAACTTGCCAAGACTAAATTTGTCTCATCCATACATATTACGGGATACAACTTTCTGGTAGAATGCATATTAGTGCATGACTGTGAATATATTAGCAGACCCATTTTCTCTGAGTTGTATTAAACAACATTATGTAAATATTTGTCAACAAAATATAATATAATGTATTGCTTTATGTAAAAATCCTGAAAGTTGGGGAGTCATATTGTGCTATCCTCGTTGTTCTCTCTAAATACAGTCGAGGCAAGTTCAAATACTGCTGCACTGCTCCAACACATCTGTTGCACGTCTTCCTATCGGCAACCTTCTCCCTCCTCTCTTCTGCCTGTCTTACATCCCTCTTTACTCAGTCTTCACATTCCTTGTTCTTGTTCTTGTCGTCTGGCTGTAACATCGTCTCTGCTTTCTTTGGTAGTCAACCCTTCTCTATCCGCATCAACTACCCTGCGCATACCATCCTGCCTTTCACTTTTCTTCCAGCTCAGTCATATAGCATCGAAACCTCTTCTTTCAGCTCATTCACCACCATCCTTTTCGCCGTCCTAATTGTTCCTTAGACCAAATTGTTCTTCACACTTGAGGCTTCTGTACCACACAGGCATGCTGGAGTCAAACACTCTCTCCAGTCACTCCCTCGTAGAACTGCATAACAAATTAATAATATTTCGCAAACATTGTTAAATTGACAGGGTGGGAACCACACTGTTATGATACTAGAAATGACCCATCTAAGACTTGATCAGTTGATGGGGATCATATGATATCATGTGATAATCATAACAAGATAATCTACATCAAGTAAGGCTAATTAGTAAGTGTATGCAAGACACTCAGTATTACACGTCCTGGCTTATCTTGGTTAGCTACTTAAAAGTATTATTAACATGCAATATCCAGAATATATTAACAAAACAACGGTTTTATTGTTCATTGTATTTTATTTCAAGAAACCAAATTAACTTTAAGTACAGTTTAGCTCTTAATTGATTGATTGCACTCTATCAACATAAGTTGTATACATGTGCAACACAGTTAGCTTTGTACATATACGATGTTTTTCAAACCAGAACATCAAGTTTAAAAAGTAAAAAATAAACATTCTGACATAAAAATCAAGTGTTCACAGTTTTCAAAGTAATAACGTAACAATACCACCAATACCACTCATAAAACATGTACAACAAAGCAGAAAAAATATACCATTAAAATTCAAATAAATAATCCAGAATTGTCATAAAAACCATTCTAAGCACAAGCGGACAAATTACCACAAGGCAACTGTTCTATTGTTGTATATTTTGATGTAAATATCTACACATAAACGATTAAAGTCAAGCTGTGTTTAAATCTTATTCGTATTCTATCAACAAAGCTCTGTGCAGGTGCAACAAAGTTAACACACTAGTGTTCTACACAGTACAACACAACCATATTCTACATTGTGGTGTTTGTTGATGATCTGATCATTTTGAACACCTTCTGCCATTCAACTAAAACACTTAGTCCACACACACTACTGGCTCGAAGTGTTCGTTGATATTAGTGATGTACATTGCCTTTGCTGACAATATGAATGTTTTGAGAACTATGGATGTGGGCAATAGCGCTTCCATTTGTATTCCACAGCGCCATTCTTGTCTCTTCCGTACGGTTAGAAAACATAGATCTTCGTGGCAAGGCTCGCCATGTTGGATTTCATTGCATAATCGGTGTTGCTAGCGATTGTGTCTATGGTAAACTTGTTCTCCTCCATGTACGTCACAAGCATGCCACGCAGGGCTATGCTGACGCCTCTGCACCGGATAGGACATAGCTGATACTTGAAAAAGACAACGTCCGTCTCTCCGCATTAGTACGGTCTTTGGATGTGGCTGATTAATGTCGATCTCCCTCTCTGGTCCGATGGGAATGTGGCTGTAGACTGGCATGTCAGCAAATACCTGTGCACGTTGTTCTTGTCAATCCCCATCAATCGGACCAAATGTCACAGTTCCCTGGTGTTCTTCTCTAGTTTCGACACAATCATTGCTGTCGTTGCTGACTGGTGATCGGTATGGCTTGATTCTCACACAGTTTACCTTTGTCCTGAGCGCTTTCAGTTTGAATGTTCCTTTTGCATGAATCTCTTCAATTGGAAACCGACCCGTCCATCTCAATTCCAGTTTACCTCCGATTCGGTGATCCCTCCGACTGTTTTTGAGTGAGAAGAACTTCGGCTCCTATGGTGTAGGCTGGTGCCTCAAATCTGCTGTTGAAATACTCCTTTTGTTTTTTTTCGCTATCTGGATATTATTCACCTTAGTCTTCTTCTGGTAGGTCATCAGTGGCAGTAAGGCTTCGATTCGGTTTTCAAGCTGCTTCTCAGCAGTTCCAGGTACGTCGTCGGCTTCTTCCCCAGGGAAATCCACCTCTATTGGGGGTCTCGATTTCTTCCCGAAAAGCAGATAAATGGCGTCTCTTTTGTCGACCTTTGCACGGACGTTTTGTATGCCAAGAGCACAGGGGCTGTGTGCTGGTCCCAGTCG
Source organism: Paraescarpia echinospica (assembly GCA_020002185.1). Classification (NCBI taxonomy): domain Eukaryota; kingdom Metazoa; phylum Annelida; class Polychaeta; order Sabellida; family Siboglinidae; genus Paraescarpia; species Paraescarpia echinospica. Next base: position 58,999,663 of record CM034541.1, on the reverse strand, counting down.
TCCTGGCGTTTATTACAGAACGTGACCAGACAGTTGGTAAGCGTATGACTGTACCTTTCAGTGAGACCATTTGCTTTTGGGTTATCCGCCGTTGTAACGCAATGGTGTATCGTTAATCTTGTAACAAAACTCACGACCCTGATTACTAATGATCGTATCCATAACTCCGTATCGGCAGATGATGTCGATGATGAAGTCAACAATGTGTGCCGCATGTTTAGATGGGATGGCGTGAGCCTCTGGCCATTTACTAAGATATTCAGTCAACACAACGATGTACTTTTTCGCTTCTTTGTTTCTTGTAATGGATCGACGAGATCCATCCCAAATTGTTTGAACGCTGTGTCTGGGACCGGAACGGGGTTTAGCTCGGCTGGCATCACACGAACCTGCAATAACAGCAATACTTCATTATAAGCACGCGTAGACAACATTTAAGGTCTCGTCTAAACAATTATTTTCAATTTTTAGGTGACCCTTTGTAATAACCTTCTGTTCCTTCCTGCAAAATATTTTTTTTTTTTAAATTGCAAACGCCCACCTCAGACGTTTTGCCTTATACCCCTCGATAAGACAGTAACTAAAATGAAAAGAACTACTTTCAATAACTAGACTCGTTAAATGTCAACACAAGAATTGTACCTAAGAAACTGAACTAGGTTATCCATAACATTTATACAGAGTAAAACATACCTATGAAGCGCTCAATGTATGCAAACAAACCGATCCAGAAGTAGCGTTTAGACACTTTGCACCATGTTTTGTTGACGCCCAGATGACCTTAAGTTGGCGAACTGTGGCGTGCTTGGAGGATTGTGAGCTTCTCCGCGGTCTGGATGACGCGCACGGCTCCGTGCGTTTTGTGCTTATAATGAAGTGTCCCACTGACTAACTTACACTTGGCGCACTTTCGATGAAAGTTGGTCTTCTCAACCTTGGTGTTGCCTGACGGAGGCCATTATTGGAACCCCGCTGAACATGACAGGAACTTCTTAATCAACTGATATTCCTCGTTCTCCATTTCTATTTACGGTGGAAGTGCACTTAGTGGCAGTGTTTGAGTACAGATGGGTGTAATGCTTCTTCCAGTCTCGACATGCTGCAGTTGTGTAGTTGGATATTTTATTGCAGTAATGTTTATGGCATTATATACGAATATTTGATATACTATCTCTCTGTGATTCTTTTAGCGCCATTTAATTACGGTGCGACACAGTTTCTGCGGCGCGATGAAAAGGTTCTTGCCACGAGGTCGTGTGTGGTGAGAGTTGTCTGTTGTTGGGGTGATTTCTGACTTGACGGGTGTGGACTGGGGTGTGTACCTAAATGACGATGTTACCACTGATGTTGTGCAGGTACTTGTCATATATTGACATTATATTCGACCTAAATGTTCGTTAATTTTAGTAATTACTTATCACCCCTCGTGCCACGTCAGCCAAATATTCCATATATGGTAATGACAGTGATGTAGCTATCTGAGTTTGTTTAATTTGTCAATGTCAAATAGTAATTGTACTCTAACACTCTGACTGTATATGATGTAACTTGTAAGTAATAATGATGCGGTGTTGCGTTGTTATTATTAAGAGTGGTGATTCGATTGCGCTATGGATATTGTGTTTATCATAAACAAATGCTTGTGTGTAGGGAAATAGTTGGGATTGTGACAAGTTGCATTAATTCCATTTCCACACCTAGAAACTATTATATCTGTAAATTGTTACATCACACTAGCAGGCTGTTTATCTTTTGTAATCATTGTTGATACTCTGTGTAGTATGTACAACTGATATTATGACAGCTTAATATAACCTGCTCCGTTGCCAAATATAAATGATTTGCAATCGCAATATGTTTGGCAGAATACTGACATATTTCTTACATGAGAAATGTGTAAACATCTACAGTTGTGATCACTGTGTCCTTTGTAGTAAGACTGACACTTGTCTTCTTTCTTTGAAGACACGGTGTTGGTTCTGCTCCCTTACTGAAGGCTATGACAAGTCTATGTTAACTGTCATGACAAATACATCAACAGAGTTAGTCTATGGTAGTGAAGTGAAAGCTGAATGAAACATGATTATCTTCGTTTCTGTATTGGCCTTCTGGATGCGTATAGAAGCTTCTAGAAGAACAGCCAGTCTCAGTTGTAATGAAGTGAGTTTTCTTTATGCCTAGATGCGATACAGTTCACTGGAACGATGTTTGTGTTTTATTTGCTTTTATTACAATTGTGCTGACATTAGTATTACTGTTTGTGTTGGCAGGTGACTCGCCTCTGCCGTATCTTTGTTCGTTCGAATTCAAAATGTAACACCAAACTTGGTGAACGGGCCTAAATAAAAGGAAGACGTTTGATTCCACATTAGTGCATTTGGCGTTGAGAAGTTTGGTGCACTAGAACATATAGTTCCTTCTATGCAGCTAGTATAATTCCTTCCGGTAGAATCCCAATTTCAAGATGAAGTAGCCGGTGTACCTGTCGAGTTGTAGCGTATTTCCGGTGTGTGAACTCCATGACGACACTGGCGCTGTATGAGCCCAACAGACGCGGCTCATCCCGGTGACTGACTCTTGCAGTCCCCACGCACGTCAAGTGAGCCGCCTAGTGCACACGACAATGCATTTCACCATTCATGACATTCTCTTAAGACGACGGACGACAATTACAATAGCCAATATATACATACATACGTACGTACGTACGTACGTATGTATGTATATATTGGATATTGTAATTGTACCTACCTACGTACCTACCTACCTACCTACCTACCTACCTACCTACATACATACATACCTACCTACAAACATACCTAAATACATACTTACATATAATCACAAAGTATTGTCTTACTAATGTGTATACGGAAATGTGGACTGGTTTGCTTTTTAACTGAAGCATACCTCTGAAAGATAATCTTCTGGATCAAGAGAATTTCCGTTTCCAACGATGTCGTAAATTCTCGTCGACTGCGATGCACCTGCGACCAAATAATATTTGATGTAGAATCATACTCCAAGGCTGCGAAACGATCGGCAAACCACGAAATGACGGCGACCACTATATTTCGAAACGATAACGGTTATCACAAACGTAATTAAGGAAATTAATATAATTTAATACATGGATGTGAATGAACACAACATTATCCAGTGAGATTTTTTCCAATGACCTTATTTATAGTAGTAGTATTAGTAAGATTCAATCAATATTTTATGCATTCTAATTAATTAATAACGTTGGCACTATTACACTATTTTATGTGTTAATTTTAAATTAACATCTCAGTATTATATTGCAATGAATTTCTGAGAAAAAAATTTATTTACTATTTCTGTAGCAAAATATTGTACGATATTTAGTTTTAATGACCGTCCTAGAACTAGTATTTTAATTTATTTATTATCAAATCTGCTGCAAATCACGTGTGGCGTATTGAAGTAGGCAAGCAGCATTTTTGCTTCTCAGTGCGCCATGGTATCCCCTTGATGCTAACGGCTTTCAGAGCTTTCATAAGTGGCTTGTTGAAACACTCTGCCTTCCCGTTGGCCTTTGAGCAGTGAGGGGTTATCTTGGTAAGCCCATTGTCGGTCTTCACCGCTTCCGGCAAAATAAGCAGGCAGAATACCTTGTCCACCACCGGGATCACTGTCTCTGCGGAAGTACCCAATACCATCTCTACAATTGGGTATTGTGGAAATTCATCAACTACGATGAGCAGATACTGTCCTGTGGGTAGCGGCCCACACACATCGACGTTGACTTCTAACCGTGGTCCTCCTGCAATTATTAACATTGGTTCTGTCTGTAACAAGTGGAATTTGTCAGGCAAGGATTGCAGCATTTCAGTACTTCCACCGAGTTCAGGTAGTGCTCTGCATGCGTTGCTCATGGTTGCGCAGGATGCCCTGTCCTGCTGTATGCCGTGGCATGTAGTCAACTGGGTTGCCTGCACCAGGCTGATACATATGACCATCTTGTACGGTTTGACACGAAATGCAATCCGAAGTGGTATTCTTGGCTTCTGTTTAAAGGTCTCCAGCGGCTTGAGGGCAGTGAATAGTGTGAACCAAGGTGCTCCGTTGATTAACTTGCTGAAGTGTTCACAAGTCCAGACCACTGCGAGAGCTTCACGCTCCATCTGATTCTTCCCATAAACGAGGACTGCTGCTAACCCGGACTGGCATCAATCACAATCTCGATCTTCTTCTCCACATCGAAGTAAGCCAAGTAAGCTGTCTCTACAAGGCCTGCCTTGACTACGTTGAAGGCCTTGATTTCCTTATTTCCCCATTGCAATCTATAATACTGCTTTGTGAGCTCTCCTAAGGGTCCGGTAATGGTCGCAAATTCCTTGAACCTGGCATTGTATTGCCTCATGCCGAAGAACGAACGAAGTTCCGATGCGTTCTTTCGTTCTTTCGTTCTTCAGACTTGTGAAGGTCGGCAACCTTCTTAGGATCAGGATAGACGCCCTCACCCGAGCAGATCAGCGCAAAGAACCATTGTCTTCCGGTATTCACATTTCTCCAAGTTGGGCGTCAGTTCACCCTCCTAGAGTTCGTGCGGTACATCATCCAATGCTTTTTCGTGAGAATGCTAGTCGACACCAAAGACTGCGATGTCGTCACTGATGTTGATGTCACCTGACACACCGTGTATGGCAGTTTCAATTTAATGCTGGGACACCTCTGCTGCCGCATTGACTCCGAAGGACAGTCACTTGTATCTATTCCAGTCCACGCGTGTAGAGAACGTACTTATGTGACGACTCGACGGATGCAGTACAAGATGGTGATACCCAGAACGAAAGGTCGAACTTCCCGAAATCTATCGCGCCGGACACTGCGATGATCGAGTCCAAAGTGGTGATTCACGTGTCTCGTCCGAACAATGGTTTTGTTCCCATTCCGCATGTCTACGAAGAGCCTGATCTCGTCTGGTTTCTTTGGTTTTGGTGGCGTCACAAATCTCGAAACTCAATTTCGCTTCGAGCTTCGCAATTTCCTAGTAGACTTTCTCCCGCAGATGAAATGGATTATGACATATGATTCTGAACTACCGGAGGGGCGGATATGTCGATGTGCAACTTCACTTTCACGCCTTTCAAACAGGCTGTATCGTTCCACAGTTTAGGAAACCGCTTGACTACCAATCCAAATCGGTTACGTGGCACACTCCTACACTCACGCTGATGTCCGAACGATTCTGCTGTCGCCTTGTCCAGTAATGGAGTGGCTGTGCTATCGACCTCCAAGAAATCAGCTTCGATCTCTTTGCCATCTTCCAGAGTTGTGTTGGCAATGTTCAGGTGATGTACGCAAATCGGTTGCGAACTATACTGGTCGATTTTGCGGGTGCTTTAAAGTAATTTGACAAATCGCACCTCGTGACGTTGAGGATGTGTATTCATTGTGACAATCACTGTCAGATCCATTTTTTACCATTTTCATCTATATCGTATTTCACGGTGTGCGTCTTGTTGTGTCTCGACTGTGTCCATGTTTCTTGTAACGGCCGCACATCGTACTAGAATATCCCGTCTTCCCACACATGTAACATTTGGCGTACTAAATACAGCGACAGGCATCCGGTCACTTGTTATACGACTGTGTGAGTTGGCACTAGCACCTCTGTCGTTCACCTTGGGTTGTTTTTGTCTTTCTCACCAATCCTTCCCTCTCACCGTATTCACTCGCACGGCATTTTGGGACAGTGAGCCGCAAGCTGTCAATGACTTGAGACGAACTGCGCCACGCTTTCCACTTCTGTTTGAATTTTTTTTTCGGAAAGTATTACCTTTAAATGAAATGTTCTTTCGTCGGGTGAAGTAGGCTGTTAATGTATCCTTTGTATAGGTCTGATCGGCATTGCGCATGGGGTAAAGAAATCTTGCCAGCACAATGTATCAACTGTTGCAGCTCCTGTTTATAATCGGGCCGGACCATCCACGAAAGTTTAAACGAACGGAGAATTCGCTCCCACCACTGACACAAACTGTCACCATGCACCAAGAGCGTGCTCGCCACCTAGCTGAATCGCTATCGGTGTGGTCCATTGGTACGTCGTCGTCAATGTAGTATTATACGGAGATTACTTACACTAAACGTCTAAATATTGACCGGACACAAGTTTCATTGAACAGCCTACTTCATTGCCTCGCTGTAATGTGTGTCGCCTGAAAATTGATCACCAATTAGATAATGACTACACAGGTGTCAGCACCTGACTGTCACTATACTACACACGTCTGCTGCCATATCTCTCCTCGCCTTATCAACAGCTCTCTTTTGTTTAATTATTCTGCCTGTGTATGTCATCATACATGCATCTGGTTGATTTCATCTCTCCTTGGTCTTCTTCATTGCTTTCCATGCTTCATACTTTTTGTTTTCTCCTTGACAGTCTCCATTTTCTTTTAGATAGCTCGTCTGCAGATCCCACAAATCATAATTTCTACTTCTTACGTACTTCCTCTATCTCTTGTGTGTGTGTGTGTGTGTGTGTGTGCGTGTGTGTGTATATGTATGTGTGTGCGCGCGTGTGTGTGCGTGACAGAGTGTGTGTGTGTGTGTGCGCGCGCGCGCGTGTGTGTGTGTGAGTGTGTGAAAGAGAGAGAGAGGGTGAGTGTGTATGTGGTCGCGCGCGTGTTCGTCTGTGTGCGTACGAGAGTGTGTGTGTGTGTGCGTTTGCGTATATGTGTGTAAGGGTGAAAGTGTTTTCTTGTGCGTGCATGTATCTGTTTTATTCAAAACTGCCCTTATGTACCGTTGAAAATATAATTTTGGTATGTTGCTCCTTCCGTGGGAATTCAACAAAAATGCCATGCCTAGAGAGACGCGCGAGTTACTTTCAGCCTAACCCTGTGTGCAGCCAGCTTACTGTCAGCGAATTAGCCTTGTTATCCGAAGTAATCATGCATGCATGCACATGCATTTTAGATGATAACGTCGTAGCAAAAACGCATTACCTTTCTCGATAAGTCTCACTGTATGCTGAGAGCCTGGATCATATGCGCCAATGTCATTTTTCTTCAACATGTAGATGTCCATGCTGTAGTTTCCATGCGGACAGTGCTGCCAGTGGTTGACAGGCATCCCTCGAACCTGCAAACGCAAAAATGCAACAATACGCTGGCACATTAAGTATAATCGATCTAGTGTATATATGTATATATGCGGGCATGATAGCGTTTTCCTTAGTCCGCTTGGACCTTGGGCGCCAAGCTTTCAGATATTAATTGACAACTCCCCGGGTATAATATAACGCCTCTAATGTTGCGTACCCGATATATGTTACAATGTATCCTCTTTTATAGGGTAAATCCTCGGTCACTACTTCAGGAATCCTGGCCCTGTGTCATGTCATTGTTGGGCAACATGAAGTAGACGCTGATTCACTAGGCGTACGTGTACACTCATGCCAATACCATAGCAAAAAAGATGCTATTTCACAATGTTACATTATCACGACTAGGGCCAATCGATGGATATGAACTTTACTTTATCTCCGACCTTCGTGAATCTCAACATATCAGAAATATTGTAGCCCGCGCGAGACACAGTTGTCGACGTTTGACGTCCGCTGAAACCATTGCATATCTACGCGAGCACATTATGGTGTTTATGTAACGATGCTGTGTATTTTCTAACACTAGTTAAGTATTTCTTTTAATCCTGTCACGTACGATCTACCAAGTTATCCCGTCAGGTGACGGGCATTTTTACTAGTAGAGTATGTATTACAGCTATAAGTCACTGGTTGTCTTTGTTGATCGAACTTTAAACAGTAGCGAGATAACTTCATTCAAAGTAATAGACCTACCATACAACTGTTTCACTTACATGCAATTAAATATAATAATTAGTTTGCATATTTGGATATAGTTATCGGTGTACTGGAATTGCAGAAATATAAACACCGTTACCGTTTCGTTTCCGCCTATGTAAGTCGAAGCGTACGTGTCTAACATCTGGAATCGAATGGAGTGTAAATCGTGATATAGACGTAGGTCGGTGTACCGCGGCAGAAATGATGGATCATCAACACAATACTCTGAAACGTCAGATTTAATTACATGTATTAAAGTTATTGTTAAAAACGAACATAGAAAATGAAATAACGGTTGATTATGTGAGTCACAAGAAGATAATAAGTTAGGGATAATATATGAAAACGTCGATGTACGATAACAGACGAATCTGGCATTGCAGTCATATATGACACTTCGTATTTATCTGACGATTTATAATGTATTCGCTTTTTTGAAGACCTAGAAAGTTCAAAATGGGCGTGTTTTTTATTTAATTGCTGCTGTGTCCATAATAAATTGAATAATAATTTAGAGTACATTTGTCGTTTTGTTCCTCTTTATATGGTATTTCAATGTTAATAAAAATCCAAAAAGTCCACGCAAGTAAAAATAATAGTATATTGTTAAATTGTAGTCCTTTTCGTGTCACTTAGAGAACGACTGATGCCGAAAAGCTCACCATGAGTGGGAGACAATGACCGCATTGTACATGATTGAATTCATACCAAGAATAAGAAGTCACACCACACAAGAGCGAGAGCCATCAAATCGCTGTCTCATTTACAAGGATTGAGGGACTCCACCCCAATTCCATCCAAGCTGCACAAATGCTCCTCTACAACCATAATCATGTTGCTCACTTGTGAAGTAACTCCATTAAGTTATTGCACTGATTTGTTTATCCCTGCATAGGCTGGCTTGGACTGCAAACCAGTCCTTGCTGCTCGGTCATCCCTCTTCCCCTCGCTAGTCCCTCTCTGGTGTTCATGCTGCTCATGACTACATTCAGCATCAATTGCAAGTGATGCCTTGCTGACTGAGTATAACGTACAGAAAGGCCTGAGATAGCCAAATAGTGCAGCATCTCCGGTACACCTTCAATATGGATACACCATGAATTTCCGATGAATCTGAACAATCAACGTACTGTTCGTGGCCATTTGTGCTGTACGGTCATACCAAAAAGGCACAATCTGCCTATGAAGTAGTCATTTGAGTCTGCCAAGGACTTCAGCTTTCGACACATCATCAGCCGACTGCCTTTCGGCCATTAACTCTTCCCTAAAATAGGCGAACCACATGTAAGTCTGGATCGACCTCACCATATGTAACCCTGGTGGATATTCTAGTACTATAGATATGTTAATTCACCAGAGGCCACTAGGGGTTAGAGGCCACACCCTGCTAGTCGAGCTAAACCGGTCAGCTATTTTATCAGGCGCAGTTTGCCCTGGGCCAGTGACAGAGACACACCCACACTTGTAGAGTCTCTGGGTCCAGTAGTTCGTTTATACCTGCGGCCTGAACGTTGAGTATCTCTCTGGGAGCTTAAAACATTGACAATTCAATAAACTCTGTCGTGCCCAAAAACCCAGTCGTCTGACTTGTTTACAAGTGGTACCAGAAGTGGGGTTCGACAGAGTAAGCTCCCAGGGGAGTCGAGAAAGCATGGCGTCGGCAGACGAGAAGTTAGCGCGACTAGAGGAAATGGTGGAAACGCTCAAGCGAAACCAACAATCCATCAACGTCACGGTTACCGCCCCTACGACCCGAAAATTAAAGACGTTCGAGGGTCGTTCGTGTGATCTACACGACTGGATGGAAGATGCCCGCAACTGTTTGTCTTCCATCTCATCGGTCGAGCGGTTACATTTCCTGATCGCACACCTGGATGGATCTGTCCAGGAAGAAGTCAGGTATGCGCCAGAGTAGGAGAAAGACTCAGTCGATAAACTATTTGCTTTACTTGTGTCCACTTTTGGGGAAACCCGCAGTAATGCGCAGTTAAAGAAAGAGTTGTATGATAGAGGTCAAGGAATTAGAGAAAGCGTTAGGGACTTTTCCCGGGCACTTCTAGAAATCTCCGAAGGCTTATCAGACAAATCACAGAGTAAGAATGAAACTTTGATAGAGGTATTCTGCGAGAATCTGGTTGATCCACAAATCAAACGGGAAATTAAAAAATTGGTCCGCACCCAGCCTACGGTTTCATTTAGTGCTCTGAGGTCGGAGGCGATCCGTCTCGAGGAGGACGGATTGAGCAGTATGTGTAAAAATGCATGTATTCGGGGAATTCATGAACCTCACCACACCCCCGTCGACCCGAGTATTCTGGAACGAATTGCCACCCAGCTAGAACTACTCGCGACAACTCAGACGCAAATTGTGTCTTTGTTGCGAGCACAACAGTCGTCGGTGGGTGTGGAGAGGGGCGATAGAACTAGCAGACCGAAGCCCCGTAACAGTGGCTCGGTCTCTTGTGAGTATTGTGGCCGAAGCGGGCACACTTACACTAATTGTTGGAAACGTGCTGGGGACATGCGCCGTACTACAGATCAAACAGAAAATCGGGCATACGGGGGCAACCAAATTCTAGCGCAGGGGCAAGCGCACTGCGGGAGGGCCCGGTAACGCCGGGTAGGTCAACACCCCGTAATCATCAGGAAAACTAAGTAGCCCTACTGTCGAGCGTCACGCAGGCGGGTGTAGTAACATAGACTCTATGTTAGTTGACGCCATCATTGGTAAGACACCAGTAATTTCGTGTTGTATATCAGGTGAAGACACCAATATGGTTTTAGACATGGGCTCTGAAGTAACGATTTTACAGGAGTGGTGGTTCAATGAACATTTAATGACGTCAGTCAATGGGTTAAAGGACGCATCAGCGTGGTTACGGCTGGAAGCAGCCAATGCTCTAGAGTTCCCTTATATAGGGTACTTCACAGCCGATATAAATGTGTTGGGCACGGTCGTTAAGAATAAAGGTATTTTGGTACAAAAAGATCCACCAGGGTTTGTCCCCTCCCGACCAACGTCTGGAATACTGGGTATGAATGTTTTGGGTGACATGCCAGAGATAAGGGAACTACTTCATACTATTGAGACCCATGATACTAACCCGAAACAGGATATCGATGGAAGAGTAGTGAAAATTGCAGGTGATACTAGTGTTAAGATACCAGCATGGTCGTCGTGTAACGTAACAGTATCAGGTCCACATTGCACCGGTAACGGAATGGTAGAGCCATTCGATGTTCCCCTGAAGGGAGGTTTACTACTCCAAACTTGTTTAGTAGGTTCCATCAATGGACATTTCGAAGTAACTATCCTCAACCCGACCTCTGACGATGTGTGGCTACGTTCCCATTCACCTGTCGGGAGGATCTATACGGTAGATGTAGTCGATCGGAATCAGGAACACTTCGTTGATTTCGAAGAATTGGATGACGGCTTGCGAGTGTCCCTAGAACCACGACAGGTAACTGCTACTACACGTCAGGTAAGCAGCGAGCAATGTAAATATATATCTGATGCGTCACCCCTTGACCCTGGGTACAACTGGATGGAAGAGGTACACATAGGTGAGATACCGCCAATAGACAAAGATCGACTAGTGGAATTATTGCATAACAATCAGCAAGTATTTGCCCAGAACGAGAATGACGTGGGATTGACGGGCACGGTTAAACACCGAATATACACCTCAGATGACAGCCCTGTTAAGGCGGCCTATCGTCGCATTCCACCAACTCAGTTTGAGGAAGTTAAAGCGCACATTAAAGATCTAGTCCACAAAGGGATAATTAAGCCCAGTCAGTCGGAATTTGCGAGTCCGATTGTTATTTGTCGAAAGAAGAACGGTAAGATTAGGATGTGCGTGGATTATCGCAGGCTTAATACCAAGACAAGAAAAGATGCGTTTCCACTTCCCCGAGTGGATGAGATCTTCGACTACCTATCGGGAGCAAAGTATTTATCGACTGTCGATTTGAAATCGGCTTATAATCAGGTGGAGATAGACGAGGTTGATCAACACAAGACAGCGTTCACCACCCCCATGGGGTTATACGAGTACAACAAAATGCCATACGGGCTTTGCAATTCACCAGCAACCTTCCAGAGATTAATGCACATTGTGTTCAGGGAAGAGATGAATGAAAAAGTACTTATTTTCTTGGATGATATAATCATCTACTCCTCTACCATTGAAGAACACTTTGAACGACTGAATTTGGTGTTCCAACGACTGGCATCTCACGGTCTAAAGATTGAGCCCACTAAATGTTACCTATTTCAGGAATCGGTTTCTTATTTGGGACAGATAATCTCTAATGAAGGGATTTCTGGGGATCCAGAGAAGGTGAACGCAGTAAGGGAATGGCCAGTACCTGAAAACGCGAGAGAACTCAAGGTTTTCTTGGGAACAGCGGGATATCACCGACGTTACATTCATCACTTTTCACAGTTGGCATCACCTCTATATGAATTGGTGGATCAAGATCCCAACAAAGGAAAGAAGAGAAAACCAGGTAGAAAGTGGAATTCAGCCAAACCGGTACCGTTTGTGTGGAGGCAGGAACACCAAGAAGCATTTGATTCACTGAAACATGCTCTTACTACAGCTCCAGTCTTGGGATTCGCTGATTTCACGAAACCATTCATTCTGGAGACAGACGCCAGTCACCAAGGACTAGGAGCGTTACTACTCCAGGAACAGGAAGGGAAAACCCGAGTTATAGCCTATGCTAGCCGTAGTCTCAGGGGTCCTGAGAAGAACCGAACGGCTTATAGCTCTATGAAATTAGAGTTGTTAGCAGTGAAATGGGCGGTGACTGAGAAATTCCGCGACTACTTGTTGAGCGTTCCATTTGTAGTATATACCGACAATAACCCATTGTCGTATATTCAGACTTCGGCAAAGCTAACGGCGGCGGAACACCACTGGCAGGCAGAGCTAGCCAGGTTCAATTTCAGCATTCGCTATCGTTCCGGAAGACTTAATGCATCGGCGGACGGTCTGAGCCGGAAACCACTTCAGACTGAAACAAAAGAGTTCACAGTCATCGAAGAAGACGAAATAGCTGACATTCTCCAAGTAACGGTGTTGCCGTGCGATTTGCGCCAGAAATTACTCAAGGCAGCAGTCTGTACCACCACAGCACAGGTGCGATATACATCCAAGTATGCAAAGTCGCAGATCCTACCAAGTCTTAGTTCGGACGCGATCCAGGAGGCACAACGTTATGATCCGGTTTTGGGTCGAGTCTGGCATTACATAGACAGAGGGCGAGAATCGACACTTGGAGAAAGACGGAAAGAACAACCGGCAGTAGCGAAACTGCTACAACAATGGGACCGCATTCAGGTCTGTTCCGGAAAATTGTGCAGAACCCTAATAGACCCAATGAGTGGAGAAAAGGTAAGCCAGTTGTTGTTACCGCGTACAATGAGGGAGGAGGTATTACAAGAATTACATGATCGGATGGGACATCAAGGCATTGATAGAGTTGAGAAGCTAGTACGAGCAAGATTCTATTGGCCGAATATGCGTTCCGACATCCTGAATTGGATTTCGAAGTGTGATCGTTGTAATCTTGCAAAGATGCCACATTTGAAGGTACGGACTCCAATGCATAGTATTGTGACAAGGGGCCCATTAGAAGTCATCGCAATAGACTTCACAATTCTCGAACCAGCTAGTAACGGCATCGAGAATGTCCTGGTCATGACCGACGTGTACAGTAAATACACAATAGCCGTGTCGACGAGAAACCAAACAGCCCTAACGGTAGCTAAAACCCTGGTACGGGAATGGTTTCTGCGTTATGGAGTTCCGTGTCGTATACACTCTGATCAAGGGAGATGTTTTGACGAAAAAATTGTCAAAGAGTTGTATAAGATATACGGTATCGAGAAATCTCGTACGACACCGTACCATCCCATGGGAAATGGACAATGTGAGCGATACAACAGAACAATGCATGGATTGTTACGCACACTGACACCCGCCCAGAAGACCAAATGGCCGGAATATTTGCCAGAACTTACATATGCATATAATGTGACCCCTCATGCTGCAACGGGGTTTAGTCCATTCTATCTCATGTTCGGTCGTGTTCCGCGCTTACCGATTGATATCAAACTGC
>CM034541.1:58940907-58983407 GCA_020002185.1 Paraescarpia echinospica | reverse complement strand
ACTCCATGGTTAGGATATTGTCAATTCGTTATTCCGTACATTAATTCAGTATACATGTATGTATTACTTGCTATTTTTCAACACACATTATTTCATAATTGAACTGCAGATATTTCTGTTTTGAAAATTGTACTGTTTTGTTTCAGATGTTGGTAATATAACCGCTTCAGATTCAGTTTCCGACTCGTTGTAGGTTACCGGAAACGGATAGTAAAACCGTAAGGTTTGCCAAATTAGTGCTTCTTTTAAACGTGCTTTCTCAGTTCAATATTTTCAATCTTACGTTTAAAATTCAACTTTCACACAAACAACAAAAACAACTTAATACCCATTGCAACTCTTTTGACTGTAATGTTTGTGAGGTCACCATAAAGACTATCAGAAAACAACAATTCATTTAACTCCGCGTGAGGAATTAATTCAATTCCTTCCGAAGTTCGCTGCATGTTCAAACGGTGCAGTCTCGGAAGTTTGTGATGGATGTTAAAGTTCAATAATAATACATTTATTCGTACTAAAAAATGTACAATTCGACTAAATCAATGTATATAAGTTACTGTGTACATAAAACAGTAAGCAATGAGCGGAGCTCGTCAATGGCTAAAAAAGAAGAGCTACCCGCGTTATCTATATCATGTAAATACATCTTTTGTAAATGAGACTCTACATACTAGTTCATCATCCAGCCCCTCCTGGTAGTGGTCTAGAATCATACCATAAAACTGATTAGACTTCATTCGAAAGAATGTCATGGCATAAAGTTTGTATTTGGACATGATATAGTTAAAACCTTTAGACATGTATGACCCACTACCTTGAAGGGCTAGATGAGAGATCATTTTCAAACTGGAGTTACTGCATTTCAAGCAACTCTGCATAAATCGTACCATTCGATTCATAATTTGAATTTGAATCGGTAAACAGTCTGCTAAAAGTGGCACCATATTACAATGCATGTAAACTGGTAGATTAAACAGTTTTCTGATACCTTTGCGCCACGTAGTATAAAACATATCAAGATGTTTGTTTTGTAAGTTCCACAGACATACACCATAGAAAGACATACAGTACGACATATATAATTGACGTTTTACGTTTATATTACAACACCCAAAATTAGCAGATAATGCATTTACACGCCATATAAAATCATGACACATATCTTTTACCATAGCCTGGTGAGTGTCAGGACCAATAATGTGGCCTAAATGCAACCGTTTTTTATTATGTTTCACTTTTAAACCATCAAAGTAAAATGGGCAGTCGGTACCACTGCCATATTTAATAAGTTGACATTTTGCCGGGTTGAATTGTAAATCATATTCATATGCAAATTTTAGACATATATCACAAATTTTGTTCAGTGCATATATCGATGGAGCTACCAAAGATATATCATCAGCATAGCCAACAGAACCATAGTACTTATGACCAATTATACAGCCAAAACCAGACATGCAGAGTCTTGTTAACATTTCATCAATGTAGATTGAAAATAAAATGGGGGACAACACCCCACCCTGCTTCACACCATTGGTAGTGGAGAAATGCAATGACATGGAATCGTTCCATGATACATTTAAATGTTGATTAGTGTACATATAAAGTAAACATCTGATTAAAAGGGGATTCATTCCTCTTTCCATCAGTAAGCTAAAAAGTTTAACATAATTTACTTTATCGAATGCTTTAGTCGCATCTAGTAATAACACGTAAACATCCGATGTATTCTGCTGGAAATAGTTCACAGTCTCCATTAACGCAAATGTACATTTAGCTGTTGAGCCTTGAGGTTTGAAACGAAACTGTAGATCACTTGTTTTAAGAGCATCATAACATTTTATCATTATAACCCAATCAAATATTTTCGATAGAGGGCTGCTAAGTGCAATGGCTCGATAGTTATCAGAATTATTTGCTGATTTCTTCTTGTTTTTTACCAGAGGTTGAATTGTTGAAATATTAAAACCATCCGGGATATACCCGTGATATACCATTGCTGTGAATAGCAAAGAAAGAAAAACATGTAATTTGTTAGGTGCATGAATAAAGTTGTCGGTATATATAACGCCATATCCATCACATTTGTTATTCTAAACATGATTAATGCCATTCAAAACATCATCCACCGTAATAACCTTCTTTACAATGTGCATCTACTTTACTATGTATGTTTTGTAGCAATGACGTCATATCCTCTTCATTATAGGCTACTGAATTATATAAGTCCTCATACTTAGTAGCAAAGTGTTTAGAAATATTTTCGTCTCCTGTCACTTCATCAACCATGTTGGGTAGCATATTATAGTTCTTTGTAACTTTACCTACTTCTTTCCAGAAGTCCCTATTTTTATTTCCAAGTAAGCTGTCGCCATACTTTCTTTTTTAACACTATTTTGATAACGTTTAACACAACGAACTGCTCTGTGATATTGAGAGCGTGATCTACGCATGACGTCAGCAATAACAGCATTGCGAGGAGAGCCACAATCTTTCCAAACATTATGCCAAAACATTGACGCTTCTCTGCATGGTTTAACGTGCTCATTCCAACCCTCTATTACCTTCGAATTTCCCTGTTTTGAAGTAAGTGGAATGGAGTTTTGACAAGATCTTATAAAACAATCCATTATTGAATCATGAAATATCTGAATATCATGACAATGCGTTAACCTGCTAGGACAATGTTTATCGCGGCATTCTAGAGAATGCCATGGTATAGATATTTCGTCAATCATTCTTTCTAAAACCTTGCTGTACTGACTTAAGTTACAGCCTGGCGCTTCTTGCCATTTAGGTCTAGATATGTACCTTCTAGAAGAAGGTGAACAATAATTAACATCTAAACTCAAGGTAAGAACCAGTGGCGAATGAAATGATAAATTTGCGCCATCATGCATAGTATAATATTCTAACATATGGTCAAAGAGTCCATTGTTTAACAGAAAATGATCAATGACATGAGTACCGTTGTTCACAGGACTAGTAAATGTATAACAAACATTATGTCCTTTAAAATCAATACATGGCTTGATTGTTTCACGTTCACATATGTAATTTTAATGTTTCGTAAAGTTAGAAGACAAACGATTGAAAGACGTGTTCATATCACCTCCAATAATGAAATTTGAACAGTTCATTATATTACAATGTACTCATAATTTCAATCAAAATATTGCAGTACAGATCATCATTAGATCTGGTATCACATGGCATGTACACATTAAAAAGTAATAATGACATGCTTTGCATAGTTATATTAACTGCACGTATTCTATTAGAGTTCATGATGACTGGGGAAACAATATAGTTCAAGGAATTTTTCCACAAAATGGAACATCCACCATATCCTCTGCCATTTAAAAACATAGTATTATCTATTCCAGAAACATCATGAGATAAAATGCTAACATTGTTATCACAGGGTATGTTTTTAGGACGTTGTTACGTAGCCGAGCATCGGAACCGTGTGCGTTCAGTGATAAAGGTCCGACCACTCAACGCGCATGCGCCTACTAAGCTTATTTCCGGTGCTCGGAAGCGTAGCAACGCCGAGCATCGGAAACCGCGTACGTCGGTGATAAAGGTCCGAGCACTCATCGCATGCGCCTGTTGTGCCTTCTTTCCGATGCTCGGACGCGGAGCATGAAGCCGAGCATCGGAACGACGTATGTCGGTGATAAAGGTCCGAGCATCGGAACCGTGTTCATCAGTGTTATAGGTCCGAGCAATTTCCCGACTGTCTTTCATGTTTCCCTTTGCCTCAGTATCTGTAAGTCTGCTAGTACCCGCGTATAACTAAAATAAGGATATTAGTATAATAACATTGTCATAATGATTATAAATCTGAAATAATCGAAAATATTAACTCCAATATATTGAGCCATTTCCATTAGACATGCTCAATTATAATGTATCCAATTACATGTAAAACTATATAATAAACATGAGCATAATGAATAACAAAATCTTATATAGCGTCGGTGGTGGCACAAATAGAATATAAATTGAATAAAACTATGGCAGTTATTTAATGTTGTTTTAAAAAATTATGTTATAATTCTATATTGTGTTACAACAGCAGAGTAAAAATGGGTATGATGTTATAACGTAATACTTATAAATGGATTTTTATAGTAAATGGAGTATATAGTCATTTTAAGAGCCAATTCCCAATTTTTTTAAATTGGTATAAATAATTGTATAAGATATAGCATAAATTTGTACACAATGTCTACTTTTCAAACCTTTACCGAGCATCTCTGCCAAATATAAAATAGTCGCTGTGCATATTAAAATTATATAGATTTGTATGCATGTTTCTATCTATTGTACCAACTTATGCCGACATGTTAAATACCTGGTGGTAATGAATAAATACAAATCAGTAATATAGCAACATTGTATGGAGCATTTTATTAGCAATGGAAATTCTATGAAAACATACCAATATATCATGGAAAACTACTATGTAAAAACCTTGTATATAAACTTGGAAAAGCGTCAAGGAAAATTAACTCCTATCACAACATAGAAAGACGAAACCATCTGCATCCAACTACATCATCTGCTGTTCACTCTCTTGCAGCTGGCACAAAACCAACATCGGCCTTTTGGGGCAGATTTCATGCCAATGCACTTAAAATGCGTCCATTGCAGACAGCTGTCACATGCTACTGATCTATTCTCGGCATCGTCGATGCTTTCTGTGCAAGTACCACAGTACCACAAAGGGTCACGCTTTATGTCTGTTACGACAGCCTGGATCATGGCCCATCCGTCAGCAGCACAGTATTTGCGTATAGCAAACAGCGATACGTGATCATCAACTGCCGCTGATGAGCCGGTCCTGCGCGTAACCTTGTCTGCTGTGATGGAGATGGCGTCTTTAATGGCACGTTCTCCTGCTTCATTATCCACGAACCAAGACAGCATCACTGCAGACAGATTAAGCAACATTTTATAATATTAAATTGTGTACGTATCTGGAAACACTATTATGAGCTGCAACATTATATAAACCTTTAAACAACTTTTTATTTTAAGAAAATTTTAGTAAAGGTGATATTAACATATTTCAATATATTCAAGACTTCTTGCAGTGCCATGTGTATAACAGATGTTATGGGTCATTGCCCTCCAATTTGCAGTCGTCTAAATTTTATTCTCAAGCATCCTTTGGATATTTTTAATTCATTTAAGTCCATGTAGTTATAAAGAAAACAGCAGCTGGTCAAAAGTACTGGATGGTACATACTTGAGCTAATTAGGGGGGCACAAGGTTAATGTAAATTATAAAACTCATAAATACCTCGTTCGCGCTCAATCGGCAGTTGTGTCCGAAACTTCTGAGGACCATCACGCCTGCTTCGCTTCGGCAAACCAATTACCGTCAGTTCTGCTCCCTTCGGACGTCCATGCTTTCGCATGACTGGAGGCATCTTCAGCTGCTTCAGTGTGTCAACATCAACTGGAATAAGATTTGATGTGTCACAAACAAAGTTCCTTGGACTAACATGGAGAGAACACATATAAAAATGGTTGAAACACGCATCAAAAAGCATGTGCCATACACACAAATTTCCTTGGAGTAACAACTGATGAACACGTAACAAGCAGAGAACACATAAAAATGGTTGCAACAAGTATTATTACCATGATCAGCTGCGACAGCAGAAGGCACGGTAGATGACGCAACAGAAGCAAGCACGGTAGAAGGCACAACGGAAGCAGGCACGATAGATGGCGCAACAGAAGCAGGCACAGTAGATGGCGCAACAGAAGCAAGCACGGTAGAAGGCACAACGGAAGCAGGCACGATAGATGGCGCAACAGAAGCAGGCACAGTAGATGACGCAACAGAAGCAAGCACGGTAGAAGGCACAACGGAAGCAGGCACGATAGATGGCGCAACAGAAGCAGGCACAGTAGATGGCGCAACAGAAGCAAGCACGGTAGAAGGCACAACGGAAGCAGGCACGATAGATGGCGCTGTGTTGGTAGAAGGGGTAACAGGAGACCCACTGGCCCATTCGGCTCTCAAATTCCGCAGCATGTCTAGGCGCTCCCGAAAGTGTTGCATGCCGACTTCCGATGCCAAACTGGCAAGGTCAGCAGCAACTGCCATCGCTTGGCGATACTTCTGGTGAGCCGTCAACACTGCTAGGGAGGTGGCAGATGCCACTTCCGAAACTTGCATGACGCTCACTGTCGACACAGAGTCAACGCTGTAACTGACAGTCCATCGGTTATCTGCCAGGGTAGCATCGAAAGATGACTTGCCACTCATCTGCCTACGTGCGAAGATGTGGCGGCACGGCAAACGAAATGAACAGCGAAATGCACACGTACACGTACTATCAGTGACCATCAGCGGCCCCTCTGATGATGGCACTGGTGCTCCGGCATCTTCTGGGAGCTGAACCGTGCCACGCTTAGCGATCTCTGCCAGAACATGGCCATACGCATGTGCGGTGAGCAGTTTCTCATAGTGACGATCTTCGGTCGTTGTGGCTGTGGCATGTTGACTTGCTGATGCGGCTCATGATGCTGCTGTGGTCGCGTTCGCCTCGCAGCACACGCAAAACAGTGAAGAATTCACTGAAGAACGTGTCGAGAGACGAAAACCCCGAACAAACGCTCTTTATTTTCCCATTGAGGCTTTCGAGTCGATTGTTTGTCTGCTCCCCAAACATGAAATGCCTCGCTTTGAAGCACGCCACCCACTCGTTCCTGATTGGCAGCCAGTTGCGACGGAAGTACGCTGACGCGGCAGGAATGGACATCTCGTCCAGCAGTGCACACTGCTCGTCAAACTGTTGCTCACAACGAGCAACAGCCATGGCATTGAAAATGCCAAGCAGAGCATCACGTTGACCTGAGCGGATGCCCATCTTTTCTAGTGTGACCTCCCTCGAGAAACTGCGCAAGGTGTGAAACAGGCACAGTTGGAGGGTCGCAGCAGGGAAGGCGGTACCGAACACATTGCGCTCAGACATGTCCTTGTCTGTCATGATGACCTCTGTCCTCGACCAGGCATCATTGTGGCTCTTGAAAGTCTAAGTAAATAACCAAATGCAATAAACAATCAGCTGTTGGCCTTTTAAGGAGAGACATGGCAGTTAGATGGGACATTTAGTTTAGAAATGCATACTTAATCAATTATGCATTGAAATTATTAACGTAGCATTAGTACTTCTAGAGATATTATGTTTCCATTGGAAAAACACCGGTTTTAACAAATGAAAATTATTCCAAAGAAAGCACTATCATAACATCGTGGTGATGTAGAATGGTTAAATTAAAAAAATTATTCATATATATATACATATCAATCCACACAATATACTGGCATAAACACTGTATACCGCCATGCCATCTGCAGCAATGCTGAAACAGCAAACCTGATAAACATACCTCCAGCATATGTGTGAGGGCAGCAGCTGTCTCTGTGGATGTCAAGTAGACAGCAATGACTTGAGAATGGCCATTTCCATCAATGCCAAGCATGAGGAAGAGTGGCATTCTCAAAGCAGTCAGCTTGTATGTTGCGTCTGCCATGATAACCTCCGGAAATGAGCAGTACATTTTTCGCATCAGTGAGTCTTGAAAAAAGAGGCCCGTGAAAGTCCCTTCCTCATCATGAAACACCTCAACGAAAGACCCTAAAACATGCAAAAATAAATACCATTAACATACAAACATGTATGCATTAAAATACGTACACATTCTCGACAAATCTTATAAGAAATAATATGTAGTTCTGAAAATAAATAAATATGTGGAATATCATAATATACCCAATGGGCTGAACATTTTGAATTTCTTACGATCTGTTGTAGATAGTAGTGGAGTGAGTTTTGTCTCGAGTTCTGACCAGATGTCAGATTAAAAAATGTCAGCTGTCTTACTGTTGAGGATTATTATTATAAATTGGCACAAATAAATTGAGTACTCAGGTAAGTATAAATTTAAGATAATCTGAAAAAAATTGAAAAAATCAATATCTTAATTTTTTAATGTTGATATAATCGATGATTTAATCGATGATTTAATCAATTTGATTAAATCAACGCCAACCCTGCATTTGAGCAGTCCCAGGCACTGGACGCTATAAAAGAAAAATGCAAACTTTCATACATATACATACATGCATACAAAGACTGTTTTATAATATAGAAACCAGACGTACCCTCCATAGCTTTTAACCGAGTGACCACTTTGGCCAAGTCGTGCCCATCATGAGATCTAATTTTGGCTTGTATGTTGCTAACATCGCGCAGTGTTACCACTTTCCCAGTCTTTTCATGCATGTATACTTGCAACAACTTCTTGTTGCTCTTCAGTTTAAGCATGTCAGCTGCAATCACTTTGTCTTCTGTCGTCATCCTTCGTTGACGCGGCAAATGAGCATACACAATCTAAAAACAAACAAAAAGAAACTATAATAGAACTGTCATTAAGTTAACTATGTTAATTTCAATTTAATTTCGTAGCCAGTCAATCTGCCGATATGCATTCAGAAGACTCTATAGTTTGAAAGATATATGCACATTTGTTGCAAATGATTTTTTATAGAATATAATAGAATGTTTACAGAACATGGATCTGCAAGAATTACAAATGTATGTGCTCAAAAATGAAATGCAGAGTTTTAAAATTAAACTAGTAGGTAGTGACAGAAACCAAATGATGAGTGTAGACTAACACTGTGTAAATTTCATTTTCATTCATATCTGCACCGCATGACTCCTGGCGTGCGATGATGCTGCATGACGGATAGTTTAGAAACTAGGGAGGACGCCTCAGGTGCCTGGTCGGCATTTTAAGGCTGTGTTAATAAATTAAATTAGTGATTTTTGCACGTGACACATACCTGTGAAACCTCATGGTTGTGGGCTTCAGTAATGTTGGTAACGACCAACTGCTGGCAATCTGACGATAAACCAAACTTGATTGCAGCTGGGCACTGCTGCTTAAGGGTCCTAAAGATAAAAGAAGAAAATTAGATGCAATCTCCACCCAATCTATAATAAAATTCAAAATCAAATTGTTGTGATGGGACCCTTTTCAAGCACAAATCGAAATAAAAAAGCATGGTCATGGTGCATTTTGTTTGGATTGAACCCTGCATGTGGTATACTAGACCACTCGGTTTCTGCTTCACGAAAGCATATGTAATTTTCACCACTGTGCATCAAAACGCAACGCACTCATTGTATGGGTTATCCTTTCTGTACATTATACGATATAATTTGTGATATATGGCATACTTACTTTGTGTTTGTCCTGTCGCCAGTGCTTCTAGACTTGTGCGTTTTCCCACCAAACACACAGCAGTACGCAAGAAGGTAGTATTTCAACTCGGGCTTAGCCTTGCCCGCGCGGCCGGGATATCTTGCTACCGACGCTGCCAACGTCTTACAGTCGCGTCTGTAGAGTTGCACAGCTGTTGCATCTTCGACCTCCTTTATTCGAGTCTGTACAGCTTCAAAACTATCGAAAGCATCTCCTATGTTTAGCCCAAATGTAACCACACCATTTTCGGCCGCCATATTTGAGAGAGAAAGAAAGAGCGGAAGCGAGAGCCAACACGTGACGATTGGCGCATGCGCGTTGAGTGCTCGGACCTATAACCCTGGCATACACAGGTTCCGATGCTCGGCTACGTAACCACTTCGATGTTTTTTAATCCTATGAAACTGAGATTCCATTAACCAATGTTCCTGGAGTAAAACAAAATCATGTGTTTTGATGAGCTCTGAGACATATTCAGGTTTACCTGGACCAAAGCCAGTACAATTATAACTTGAAATAGTAAGGTTACTAGCCATATTAAAAATCGTAGATTATGTCGGAAGATAATGAAATCAGAACGTGTTACGCGCGTTCTTAAAGCGGAATATACGAATGCTGATGCCTTCTGGCCACACACCGCTGTCAAACAGCTTATCACATTCTGTGAAAGGTACTGTTAATTTGAACGACCTGTTTTTAGCCTTATTATGTGACACACACTTAACATTCAACACAGTGAAGCCCTTGCTTTCTACATAGGACTTTAAATCATCCGGCTTAACTTCTTTAGAGACCCGTGATACAAATATGTCTCTAACCGATTTACCATTTCTGGCTGCCATGAATGTTTCTGAAGCGGTAGCCGTTCCAGTAAATGTTTTTTATCCATGCGTCTCTCGTTCTTACGCCGAAGGTAGCTAGGAATCTCGAATGAGTCACCTGCGCTCGAGTTGACATAAATGCGACCTTGCGTGTCAACATCGTTCACAACCAGTGCGGCATTGTCAACAACAGTAGTCGAGCCAACGGTTCTTGACTCGTTGGTGACTCGTTGTGTTTGCCGACTTGCTCGTTTTACAGTACCAAAATCCACCTTTTTCTTCCTATGTTTTACAGACTGATCGGTGCTGGCCGGTGTTAATTTCACGGTCAGTTTCTTCCGCTGCTTGTCCGTAGCAGTCTTCAGTGTCTCAGCGTAAGACAGACTGGGGGTGGAAGAGGCTTTCTTTGTGAGTGTTGATATATTACCCTCCATTCGCAGACGTATTTCAGTGTTTGTGCTGACACTGTCACTAAGTTGTCGCAACTGGCTCTCTAACACTGCCAGCCGCTCCACTAGAGACGGCTCCAACAGCTCACCTGGCGAATATTTGGGCAATCGCACGATATCCTGTGCGTTTAGCACAACACATGGTGGAAAATTCAGAGCGTATATTTTCATCAGCGCTGCCAGGATGTCGTCCGTGTTCGCATCTTCGGAACTTCTTGATGTAGTTTCCACCCTGTGGATCATTTTTTCGAGAACATCCACGGGCTTATAAGCATCCCACAAGGCGTGTTTCGCAGCTAAAATTTCACACTTTGTGAAGTGCGATAAAACAACCGTTTTTACTTGCTCCCGTGGTCGCTGGTGAATATGGCCGACTATGTAGCCTAGAACGTAATCATTGATCGAGCACTGTTGGCAGTCACTGTCATGACTAGTGGGTCATGTGACCCACTAGTCGGTGATCGGTCAGCGTGCATGACATGGTGGGTTTACCCATTACGTCAGAATGCACTTAAACCCACTTGAAAGTGTCGGCTGAGTATAGCGTCCACTCCAGGGCAATGTCACGCTTCCGCGGTCCGCTGGCATTCAACGCACTTAAACCCACTTGAAAGTGTCAGTTGCAGATAGCGTCCAGGACAGTGTCACGCTACAGCGGTCAGCTGGCACAACAATACCCACGCATCACGGGCGATACTTTGACCAACAGCATTAAAACGTCTCATAACGTTTTTTAACGACAGATAAGACTCGATAAAACGTGTTTGCATATGCAGTGTTCATGTACTTGCTGTGTACTGCCAAAATTGACACACCGTGTTTCAGTCGTTTCTGGATTTTAACAAGATTTAACAAGATTGCCATCCAAAGAATTAACTCTAGATGGCAGGTGGACAAGGAAGCCCTTTGGCTTATCGAGAGTCCAACCCTTTTATCTACATATATCCAGCCCTTCTGAGGTATGTGTCGATTTTATTTTTAAACATATTCACACTACTAGCACCCACACAATCATCAGATAATCTGTTCTATTCATTCACAGTCCTTTGTGAAAGTGAGAACTTTCTCACGTCTAATCTACACTGCTCCTTTACTAATGTAACTTCATGTCCTCTAGTCTTTCTATCTGTCTTAACTGAAAAAAACATATTTCTATCAATATTTTCATAACCATTCAATATTTTAAACACTTCTATCTGATCTCCTCTCAATCTCCTAGTCTCTAGTGTTGTTAAACCACATTCTTTTAGGCGTTTTTCATAACTAAGATCCCTCAGTTTTGGTATCATTTTAGTCGCTCTGCTCTGTACTCTTTCTAGCATATCTATGTCCTTCTTGCGGTATGGCCTCCACGCTTGTATACAATATTCTAAATGAGGCCTAACTATTGTTTTGTACAGCGGTATTATTAGTTCTTTTTCTTTATATGCTATATTTCGCCTAATCAATCCAAGGATTTGATTTCCCTTTGAAGCTGCAATTCCACACTGCTCTGAAACCTTCATGTCAGCACTAATTGTCAGCCCTAAGTCTTTTTCTTTTACAGTAGTACTTAGTACAGTTCCCCCCATTGTATATTCTACATATTCGTTCCCATGTCCTGTGTGAAGGCATTTACATTTCCCAAAATTGAACAACATTTGCCACTTTTCAGACCATTTGATCAACCTGTCAAGATCATCTTGTAAATGCTGTCTATCCCCATCACTTTTAATCCTTCTAAACACTTTTGTATCATCTGCAAATTTCAACACCTTGCTAGCTATATCATCGTCCAAATTGTTTATATATATTAAGAATAATATAGGTCCCAGTACTGATCCCTGTGGAACCCCACTCAAAACTGATTTCCAGTTTGAAGCCTCCCATCAACAACTACCCGTTGTCTTCTGTCAATCAGCCATTTTTCTATCCAGTTAATTATACCATTTCCTATGCCATGGGCTTTTAGTTTAAGCAGTAATCTCTGATGTGGCACTTTGTCGAAAGCTTTTTGAAAATCTAAGTAGATGATATCTACTGGTGATCCATCATCTACCCACTTAGTGATATCTTCCAAAAAACATAACATATTTGTTAAGCATGACCTCGCTTTTAGAAACCCATGTTGAGATGGGTTTATCAAGTTATGTTTAACAAGAAAATCCACCATGTGATCTTTAATTAGTCTTTCTAATAATTTACAAATCACCGATGTTAAACTAACTGGTCTATAATTATTTGACTTGTTTCTCGAACCTTTTTTAAATAACGGTATAATGTTTGCTTCTTTCCATTCTAAAGGAACCACTCCCTCTTCTAATGACAAGTTGAAAACTGTTGCAAGCGGTATGCTAATTTGTTCTACAATTTCCACTAGTAGTTTGGGTGGAAATCCATCCATTCCAGGTGATTTATTTTCCTTCATAGCCCTAATTTTCTTAGGTACCATTTCTGGGGTTACAATTAACTGTCTTAAATAGTCTGATTCTGCCCCCTTGAACTTAACCTCTGGTACTGGCAGTGAACCAGTGTCTTCTCTGGTAAACACTGAACTAAAATACTCATTTAGGTCTTCTGCCATTAAGAATCCTTCTGATATTATATTTCCAGCACTATCTTCTTGAGGACCGACCTTATCCTGAACTTTCTGTTTGCTTCGAACATACGCATAAAAACTCTTCCTGTCATGTTTTATATTACAAGCTAATTTATGTTCATAGCTTCTCTTTGAATTTCTAATTTCAGCTGTAGCTTCGTTTAGTGCTTCTTTATAAATGTTGTAGTCTTCGTCATTTCCAGTACGTCTATATGACTTCCACATCATTTGTTTATACTTAATTTTTCTAATGGCTTCTTTCGATAAGTATTTCTTTCTAGTCCATTTCCCTTGTTTTTTGAAGGGAACACATTTATCTACGATGCACTCTATTTCATTCTTTAAGATATTCCAGCATTTTGTTGCTGTCTTATTCTTCAGTGTATTATTCCAGTCTATCTTTACAAAATATTTCCTCATTTCCTTATATTTTCCTTTGTGGAAATTTATCCTGAACTGCTTTTTATTATTTCTTTCTGATTTTACTTTGATGGTAAAATGTATCTGGTTGTGATCACTACTTCCCAGAGGCTCACATAATTTAACATTGTCAACTAATTCATTCTGTGAGGACAAAACTAAGTCTAACACATTCTCTCCCCTGGTTGGTTCTAGCACATGTTGAGAAAGGAAACTATCTTGTACTAAAACTAAAACTTGTGGTCCTCACTACCCATACTCTGTAGAGATTTCCATTTTATATGCCCATGGTTGAAATCCCCCATAATAACACAGTCCCGTTTGCTCACTTCCCTTATAGCGTTTTGTATTTTTTCATTCTCTTCTATGCTTATGTTTGGACTTCGATAAACTAATCCAACCGTTAACGTTGAGTTTCCTGTAACTATGTTACATCAAACAGCTTCTTCGCAATCTGCTTCTCTGTCTAATTTTATTTCATAAGCCTGGATAGATTCTTTAATATATACAATAACTCCACCTCCCCTTCTACCTATTCTATCTTTCCTAAACATTACATATCCTGTCAGTCCCAATTCGGCATCTGATATATCGGTGGCTGCCCATGATTCGGTTATACCTATTATGTGAGGGTCAATATCTTCTACCATAATGTTTAGTTCATTTCTTTTGTTTACTATACTCCTTGCATTTAAACAAACACATTTATACCCAGCTTCAGAACAGTTTTCCAGACTGTTCTTTGCTGAATTATTTTTGCTGCCTTTATGTATGCCTCCAGTTTCAGGCTTCTCTGCGAGTCCCCCCTGCGAATTTAGTTTAAATAGATGCAACCTGTTCCACTGTCAACAGATCACAGCAGATTCTCTGAGAATACTGCTGCCCCCTTTCCACTTAGATGGAGGCCATCTCTCATGTACATATCTTCTCTCCCAACAAAGTACCCCCATAAATCTAGGAATCCCACGCCCCCTTCCTCACATATCTGCTCAACTAGTGCGTTGATCGCCATCCTCTTACAGTTTCTGTATCTTGCCCCTCTTCCTCCCATTACTGGCAAAATTCCTGAGAGAATAACCTGTTCCACTCTTGTCTTCTTTAGCTTCCTCACTAGATGTCTGTACTTCTGAACTATCCCAGTTGTTCCCTCCTTGTCTGCAATGTTTGTCCCAACGTGTACTAGTTTAGACCCTCCGTTGCCATGCCCCAATACCTTCTCTACCCTTTCGGTCACATGCTCTATCCTATCCCCCGGTAGACATACAGCAACGTCCTTCCCCTCGCATATAGTCTTGTCTGTTTTTCTCAGAATTGAATCGCCCATAAACACTCTCTCTTTTCTCCTTGCCCCCTCAATCACTACCTCGGAGTAGCTCCTCCGGTTTGCATATGTCTGGTTGTTGTCTTTTCCTCTTGTCGTCTTCTCTCCTGTCACATTCTCTTCCATTCCCTTCTTTCCTGTCGTGTTTTATCTTGTCCCCTTTCCTCCTGTCATCTTCTCTTCTAGCACATTTACTCTCACTTCCTTTCGTCCCTTCTTCTTTCCTCCCATCACATTTTCTTCTCTCCTCTCCCGTCCCTTTTCCCCGGCTACATCCATCACTACGGTCACTTTCTCCCCTGTCACCTTCACGCCTCTCATGTTTTCTGTTTTTTTGTTGGACACTCTGTCTTCTTCCATCAGTCTTCTGTCTCACAATCTTACCAACTGCCTCTGTGGTATCTACCTCTTCACCACCTGTATCGCTGTCGTGTCTCTCCTCGTTCTCTACAGTCTGACTACCTGCTGATCTATCCCCACTGGCCCGTTTTCTTTTCCTCTGCCGAACACTTTTGCTCCGTCCCTCTGTTTTCTCAATGTCTTGTTCCTTCACACCGGTCACCTTCCTTCCTCTCAGTCTCCTATCTTCAGTCTCCGTGTCACAACTCTGCTCCTTCTGTGTTGTAGAATTCTCAACTCTCTCCGCGCCATCCCTCTCTGCTCCATCTATTTCTATGTTGAGTCTCGCCTCCATCTCCTTCACTATATCCGTCAACTTACACACCTCCTTCATCAGACATTCCACCCTCAAACACCCCATACACCGAAATTTTGCAGGTTATTTCACAGAGCCACAACAATGCAAGAAATCAAAACGCCACCGTTAAGAACAATCAATGAACCATGGAACCGTTATTCGAAATAGTTCAGTACATGCGATAACGTTTAACCAAAAACCCCATTAAACATTATGATTAATGGCTTATTCAAAACAGAAATTATGCCAGTTGATCCGGCACGATGTTTGTCATGAGATTTTTGCGATGAAT
The DNA here is from genome assembly GCA_020002185.1 of Paraescarpia echinospica. Lineage (NCBI taxonomy): Eukaryota > Metazoa > Annelida > Polychaeta > Sabellida > Siboglinidae > Paraescarpia > Paraescarpia echinospica. The sequence continues at coordinate 58,967,532 of CM034541.1, read as the reverse complement.
GAAACAGCGTGTGGTTTGAACACCTGTACTTGCATTTGACATAATTGACAAAAACGCTTTGGCATGTTCTGGTGATTAAGCTGAGTAAATGCACATGTCAGCAATGGTGTTTGTAATATCTTGCTTTCGCTATGGTGTGCATAAGTTCCGTCGGAAAAACGATATAGAAATACTTTAACAAGACAATAGATAACGTTTCTTTTGCAGGTAATGTCTTGATGTCAATAATTTAAGATTAACTATGCTAGACTTTTATGTGTGATGATCCGACTATAGTTGAATGTTGGAGACTGTACATTCACAAAAGGATATACAGACACATACACACACACAGACACACACACACCCACGCACGCACGCACGTACGCATGCACGCACACATACAGACACACACGCACGCACATACGCACACACACGCACACACACACACACACACACACATACTTGTTGAATTTTGCTTATGTCAAACATGTCAGATATTTAAAAATCGTTTCAGATACGGTGGATTTTAGTTGAACATGTATAACAGTAATAAAACAAACTCCTTAATAGTCGTACGTAATGTTATAACAAAGCATAGACGTCGAAACTTGTTGACTATTGAACAGCTGAAGTTGATGATAAGGTCCGTCCGAGCTGTCTTGAATTTTCCCTCCCATTTTCAAGACCGTGAAAACAATTCTTCACGTCTATTATGTGACGCATATCCTTGCCGACAGTCATCTCTCTGAATTAACATGTCACACGGATGAGACAAAAATTAAACCTGTCTCAAAAACCCATAATAGCATCCTTATCATATGCTGTGAAATAACTCCATACAATATTACACCTGTACCAATGTACGTGCTTATATGTACACGTCTACCCTTTTAAGAACCGCTGTCCCAAACGTTGCCCTGTGGTACTCTATGTCGTAGTCGGCTGTTGAAAGAAAGATGACCGTTAACACTGACGCACTGTGTTCGGTCCAGCAAAGTGCCTCGCCTCGCACGCCGATTCGGTCTAGTTCAGCGACAAGAATCTCATGGTCGATCGTGTCGAACACAACGTTAAGGTCAAGTAGTACTAGTGTTACATGCTTATGAACATCCACTGATCGTAACAAGTCGTCTTGGATACACACAATCTCAGCATCAGCGCAGTGTGACGAGCGGTAGCGGTAACTTACATTCGGCCCGTTACACCGGCTGTGTTCACCGCAAGGTTCTTTTGCGTTGGGTGCGTTCAACCAATGCCCGCTTTCTGTACCGTTGACTTGGCAAACATCCTGCTAATAATAACCACCCATGGCTGATTCCTGAAACCGGAACAGACACGCTCCCTTTAAACCCTGGTTCTACTGGGTTCGCCACCTTTTTATGGGTGTCTAACTACTGCCCAGACCTAGCCGGGGATCCGGTCTAACCAACATATTCGCTGCCTTGTCGACTACGTGAAGACATTTACAAGACTGAATAGTTATTGAATTGTTATTCTTTTTACATAATTTTCATTCAATTTTCCATTTAGTCTCGTAACGTTTCGATCATTAATTTTACAAGATGCCTACATTTCTTATACGAGACGACGTTGTAATAATTATTAGTGGCTGCATACTCAGTGCGTATAAAACACTGCTATTACAAAATGGTGTTGCTAATATATAGTAAACAGAAGAAGAAGATGAAGAAATGCGACTGTTGAAATGCGACTACAAGCCGCGGTGAAGGACTTGTCAACATACTTGACTTCTGAAGAGGACATTTTGTTAGTCAACGTGACAATTGAGAACTGACGTCCTGTAACTCAAATTTGACGACGCGTTGCTAAACTCGGCCAAGATGGATCGTAGACGAGGTAAGTGTAGACTTGTACATTCCCGATACATTAACACGGCAATGATGGATCGTACACACGGTTTTGTGCGCCGTTAGTCGTCTGTAAATAGTCAATTGGCCGTGAAATAATAAGTACGATGGTGTGTTTATACACAACTCGAAACATTAAACGTCTAACAAATATTACTTAAATTACAGAGGATGGCTCAAACACACACACACATACAAACACACACACACACACACACACACACACACACACACACACACACACACACACACACACACACACACACACACACACACACACGCAGACAGGCACGAACTTACATAACACACGTGCGCACAAATACACACACACACACTCACACACACACACACACACACACACACACACACACACACACACACACACACACACACACACACACACAGACAGACAGACAGACAGACAGGCACGAACTTACATAACACACGTGCGCGCACACACGCACACACATACACAAATACACACACTCACTTACATTCACTCACACTCACTCACACACACACGCACACACATATACACACACACACTCATACACACACACACACAGACAGACAGACAGACAGGCACGAACTTACATAACACACGTGCGCGCACACACGCACACACAAACACACACACACACACACACACACACACACACACACACACACACACACACACACACACACACACACACCTACGATGGGCTAAACATATATAAATACATATAAGAAATACACGCACACACGAACACAAAACACAAATCTGCACAGTCGCGCACCGTGCTAGAAGACTTCGCGCGCTCTTGCTGTCATGTTGTCACCAACATCTGACAAAATGTTTGTTTTGTGACACGCAAATGGCCATATTGGCACATTACTTGACAGGAGCATTTAGTTTTTGTGTACGAAGTTTCAAAGAAAATAAAAATAAATATTTCACTTAGTTTTTTTGTTAAGCTGTGGACGTCATTGTCGTAGTCAATTAACATGATTGGATCAGCTAGGAACATACCTTCATCTTTTTCACTTAGGTATTTTGTCACATTGAACGTGCATATTTGCGAGAAGATAAGAGTAATTTTATCTTTGACAAAACAATAATTTTGGGACGTTGTCAGTTGTAGGTAGAGTATTTTTTAAACATCAAATGCAGCGTGGTTTGCACATTGTGGGTGACTGATAAAATTATTATTTCACGAGTGATCAATCCTACTTAATATAACGAACGGTGTTTATAAAAGCTGTACATGCAAAACATGCCATAAAAGAGGCATTTAAAACTAGATTTACCTAAAAGTTGACCTTTGTCTAATGGTCTGTGAAGCGTAATTATACAAATACCTCTTTAATGAAGCAAGAACGGTCGCACCGCTCTAAAACGTCCGTAAATGCATAATGAAACGGTTTGCGGGAATGTTTAAAACCTCTGTAGTGGCGTCACTGCTTGGCGTTTCCCTTCCTGTTTCTGTACGGATTTGATTTGAAATGCTACATGGGGCGACTCGTTTTTTGAATCCACACGAACAAACTCACCTGTTTATGTACTTACAAAATTACTTCTATTAAGTTCCCCTGGCCATTGTATCTATTGCTTTGTCACTTGCCGTCTCCGTACATATCACGGAGTAGGTTTAACATACAACATGGTAGGCATTGTCCCCCAGCCCGTTCACTTGCCTCCCAGTCAGGCTAGCTTGACCGCCCCCAAAACAATGTTGCCCCTCCCATCCATCAATATTTGACACATTTGTTCGTGAGATAAAACAGTAATCAGTCATATTTGAAACACATAGTCACATCTGTTGTAGTGCATTTTGCAAATATCATTATGAACATTGGCATTCATATTTCTTTGTGAGGACAATTCTTGCATTAAGTAATCATGTACAAAAGTCATTGTAGGGATGCTACAAAGATTGATATCCATAACTATATATAAAAGATAGTTTTACCCAATGCTATGTTATAAGCGTAAAGTTTACGCTATCTTACTAACTGCAGATATCGCCTAATAATCTTCACCTTTTATTTAATCCCACTGATCATCCAGATAATCAGGATCAGCAAGACCATTAACAACATCCTCATGGATGACCTTCACTCTCTTCATCTACATCTTCATGTTCTTCACTCACATCCTCAATATCCTCCCCTCAGCATTGTCCATCTAGACTTACGCCTCTTCTCCAGCCTGAGCCTCTTCTGTCTTAGTGTTTTGTCTTAGGATTCCAACAGTCCCCTTCGCCAGAGCAGTTGCATGAAATATGTTATATGTGGCAGCCACAAATCTCCGTGCTTCACTTCTTGCCCTGTGTCGTATATTCACAACGAATCAAATCACACAGGTGTGGTGGACCTAGGTCACCCTGAGCAATAATAGGAGGAGGCGCCATCCCGACTTTCCACAGCATATGACTTGCAGAGGGGCCCACAACACTTGCAGGAACAGGTTGGTGGATGTTGGAGGCAGGGCCTTGACTTTGGGACTTTTCTTCTTCTTGGTGAAGAGTGTGAAGCGGGCAGCTAAACTCCATTGATGTCCCCAGTGGCTGACCGTGCTGAGCGATGAAGAAGGCTTTCGCTGTCTCCATCAGATCCGCCTGCGTGACGTCAACCTCCAGCATATATCATCCAAACATGGGAAGTCCCCAGTGAGCAAGGTGTTTAGTGCGTTGATCATCCCTTTGACTTACGGATATGAGGTCATGTCGCATCGGTGAGAGCGTGCATGCCAAGCAGCTGCAGACACTGTGGCCCTATGTCAGCGCAGGTGGCGTTGATATCCAGCACTGTCCCATCCCACCGCTCCATCTGACCTTGCATTCCAGCTCCTCTCGATACACCAAATAGACCAGTAGGACAAACACGTCTGTGTCATCGTTAAGTGCACGGATTACGCTTTTTTTCTAGAGGTGGCAGTCTCAATGACATAGAAGACAGGGCGACCCTTTGAGCCCTATGCTGTTCAACTCGGTCATCGATTTGACACTCCGACACATAGACCCACTTATCGGGGTCGCCGTTGGTGGTCAGATGCTCTCGTGTCTGGCCTTCGCGGACGATCTCGTCCTCTTGGCCGGGATCCCCAGAGGGCTACAAACACGATTCACTACCGTGGAAAGGGCCTTGGAAAGGTGCGGACTTTCCTTGAATGCACGTAAGTTGTCGACCATACGACTTGACGTGCACGGGAAGAGAAAGATATGGGCTTGTAACCCGAATGATTTCCCGGTCACTCGGACGGGTGATTTGATCAAAGCTCTGAGCATAGCAGACGGATGCAAATATCTGGGAAATTTGGTGGGCGCCAGTAGGCAGACTGGCACGACCATGGAGACCCTCAGGGAGAGGGTTACTCAGCTGAATAAAGCACCACTTAAGCCAGAGCAGAGAATGTTATTCTTGATATGCCACTTGCTTCCGAGCCTGTTACACATGGCCGTGCTGGGTCGGCTATCTCGGGGCACATTGGATTTCTTGGATAAGATATCACGACCTGCCGTGAGGAGTTGGGTGAATTTACCCAGGGACACACCCATACCTTTCTTCCATGCCGATTACAAGATCGGAGGCCTGGCCATATCCATGCTCAAACTGCTTATTCCAGTTCTCGGGACCAAGCGTATGTCCAGAATGGTAGGATCTCCTGACCCTGTGGTACGGGGGGTTACGGAGCTGCCTGCCTTCCGAGCGAACTTTGGCTGCCCATTGTGGGACGGAGCTGGAATTCGGAGGGCTGTGGGAATCGGCCTACATACATCGGTGGACGGCAGAGGTCTTGGAGGTTGTCGAGAGGTTGGATTTGTGAATAGTTGGATGGTGACAGGAACGGCCTTTTTGACTGGGCGCAACTTTGTAAACTGCGTCCAGTTGAAAGGTAACCTAGTTCACACCGTCTTGCGCGCCTCGCGAGGAAGACCCGAATCGAACATCAAATGTGATTCATGCAACGCAACCGATTCATTGGCACATATCTTACAAGTATGTCCTCGGACTCATGAGGCTAGAGTGTCTAGACATGCTGTTGTCAATCTTAATACGGTGCCGGGTGTGAGGAATCCAGAACTTGTTGCCTGGAAGGCCGGAGAGTGTCACGTGATCGACACATCGATCGTCACAGACAACAGCGATCTTGACGCAGCGCACCAGAGAAAGGTGGATTACTACAACGTCCCAGCCATTCGAACCTGGTGCGAAAACATTGCCGATGTACGGGAACAAGACATTCGTTTCTCTGCGTGCATCGTGAACTGGAGAGGCACGCCATCGTTACGCTCCGTGACGGAGCTCAGCACGATAGGGGCGAACAGATACCACTGAACTACTATGTCAGTGAGGACACTAGAGGGCGGCGTGCGCGCGGTTGCGAGGTTTCACGCCTCGACCGCACGTGGAAGGGCACGGTGAATGACGATGAGCCCACTACGAGCACTCGTGGGTCCGATGCCCAGTGGCAGTGTGTTGCCAACGGCCCGATCTCGGGGCGCGATTTACTGAGAGAAGTGCGAACATTTTGGGAGATACATTGGCGGGGTTGATATTTATCGATTTTAACCACTGTGCAATACTTAATAAATGTTATGCAAATAATAGAAAACACACTCTCCACGCTTCGCTGGTTGTTCTTACTCTTCAGGACTACATCTCTTTTCGTGCAGAGGACTGGTGATGGGGAGCTCGTAGATGAGGGTAACTTCACCAACCCGCCGTATTTTCTCGGGATCATTGGCACACACATCTTGGTATTGATCGAAGACAATGATTTTCTCAGTACCTTCTGGGTAATGACTCAGACGTCCCTGGATGGATGCGATCAGATCTGAGGGACTGCCGCCGTAAGGCAACACGATACGGTAGAACAATTGCTGAACATCCACGATAACAATATCAGCAGTTGTTGGTGAGATCTTGAGTATACCCAGGCGCTTGACCAACCCCGACTTGTTGGATTTTGCGGAGACAACCATGCTCGTCGATGAGCGATGGAGACACTGCACACAGATCACAGTTGCACAGAGGCCCAAGCTCCATCTACCGCCGCTGACCAATCATCAAGAGCCGCAGAAAAATGTTTTCAAAATGGATGACAGGCCTGCTCTTGTTGCCCTTGTCCTGCTTCTTTAGAACGTCCATCGTCTTGATGGGACTAATGATATGGTCGTAGAAACCATCGGGAAGACTGGCGATGTAGTTGTTCTCCATCTTTTCTTCAAGCACAATCGAATCAACCACATTCACTTCAACAGGACGATGTTGAGGATGGTTTTTATGATCCTGTTTTCCTGGGTGATGAGTAGGAATAGGTAAAAGGTAAAGACTATCAGGCGATATCTACAGTTTCTAAGATAAGGTAAACCTTACGCTTATAGCATAGCAATGTGTAAAACTATCTTTTATCTATAGTTATGGATATTAATCCTTGTGACATCCTTACATTGACATGATTACTTAATGCAAGAATTGTCCTCGGAAAAAAATAAGAATGCCAATGTTCATAATGATATTTGCAGTATTCACTACGTGTAACAGATGTGACTATGTATTTCAAATATGACTGATTACTGTTTTTTATCACGAACAAATGTGTCAAATATTGTAAGATTATCCATTTATGTGCATGACTAAATTAAAATATAATTTAGTAGAAGTTTCCATTCATTGTCCACCGAGAGGCTAAATTTGACCTTCATCTGACCTTAAGCATCTGACCTTGAGCTAAAAAATAACATTGTTGCCCAAAGTATCTGTTTGGGCAAACAAGCTGATTTTGTTCAAGAACCCCATATGACCACAAATCAACAAAACGTTCATAGGATAAAACATTTCTAGTTTGGCTGTTGAATACATATGGATGTCAAATGGACTATATGTAGACTACCCTGGATTAACCGCTCCCCTGCTTCGACGCTACACGTCTCACTGCGCGCCTCTTTTCGCTGTAGTGCACCGAATACTTGTGGTTATATGTGGATACACGTAAACAATGGCACATCCGCATAGTAATTAACTCAAATGAAGAATAATGCTAATATATTTCACAGTTATCGTGCAATGTGAAGAACAAGGAACAACATGGGCACACGATGAGTGAGAACTTCGGATATTTGGCTATAGAACAGTCTGATCAGCCGGGCTGTCACGACGCGACAGAGATCGAGTTTTGAAGACGATTAATAAGTTTTGAAGTCAGTGACAGTGAAATAATAATAATAATGAAAAACTTCTATAGCGCATAAATCCCCTGGAATCTGAGCTCAGAGGCGCAACATACAAGAACCGTTGGGCAAAATCGTTAAAATGGACAAGCAAAAGATAATAAAAATACCAAATACCAAAATACGAACTAACACTCTCTTCAAAGACTACGCTGTGGATGAATTCTTCAGAATGCTATTTTTATATGTTGTGCTGCCATCACTGTGGACAGTAACTGATACTTAATCCATCCCAGCACAAAATAATGTCTTATAAAACGTGTGTCAATTGGATACTCTTATTGCTAAGCCTAACCCAGGCCAAGGTAAACGCCTAGTCCTAAACTAGGATAGGTAATATAACAATAATAGTTACACATTTTTTTGCTGCTAAAAATATGTGGACCTTTTTCAGATCTCATTTAAACTCCTATTCATGTAAAATTAATTTTGACTCACAAATAGCTATATATATATACATATAGAGTCTAACACACGTGTTAACTAGTGTAGAATTGTGTGAAAGTGTGTGCAAACAATAATAGGATCAACATACCTATGTAATAACATTACTAATATAACAATCACCTTTTAATATGATTATTTTGTTTGATGTAGCTATATTGTAGAATCGACATTTCAATTATTTGGGTTAAGTGTAATTAATGTATTTATTTAACATATTAATTTAACGTGCTTAACTGTCTTTTTTATACATTTTATTTTTAATTTGACTAATTGTATAAACACAGATATATTAAGGTGCATTACTACATTAAAAATGCAAACTACAAATACAAAACATTATCCACAATAAACAGCCTGATTTTGTGCAGCTACATTTGTTTTAATAAATCACTGAAGTACACATAATATTATTGTTAGTTAGTTCCTTGACAACCTTTTTCATTCCTAATATGTGTTCATGTGGGAAATGCCTGTAATCCACTTGAAACATGTTCACGGGAAAGATTTAACAAGATTTAACAAGAGAATCCAAGCCACCCAGAGAATTAGCCTTTTGACTTATTGAGAGTAATCCTTTTTATTTTCGTGTATCCCGCCATTCTCAGGTACGTGTCAATTGTATTTGTAAACATATTCACGCTACTACCACCCACACAATCAGCAGATAATCTATTCCAATCATTTAAAGTCCTTTGTGAAGATGAGAACTCTCTTACATCTAATCTACACTGCTCCTTTACTAAGGAAACTTCATGACCCCTTCTGTCCTTCTGCCTTTCTTAACTGAGAAAAAATATTTGTATCACTATTTTCGTAATCATTCGATATTTTAAACACTTCTACCTGATCTCCTCTCAACCACCTGGTCTGTAGTGTTGTCAAATCATACATATTCTTTTAGGTGTATTTCATAACTAAGATCCCTCAGTTTTGGTATAATTGTAGTCGCTCTCCTCTGTATTCTTTCTAGCATATGTATGTCTTTCTTGCGATATGGCCTCCACGCTTGTATATAATATTCTAAATGAGGCCTAACTATTGTTTTGTACAGAGGCATTATTAGTTCTTTTTACCTTATACGCTATATTTCGCCTAATTATTCCAAGGATTTGATTTCCGTTTGAAGCTGCAATGCCTCACTGCTCTGAAAACTTCATATCAACACTATTTGTTAACCCTAAGACAATTTCTTTTACAGTAGTATTTAGTACGGTACCCCCAATGTATATTGTACATCGTCTTTTCTATGTCTTGTGTGGATACATTTACATTTCCCAACATTGAACAACATCTGCCATTTTTCAAACCATTTAATCAACCTGTCAAGATCATCTTGTAAATGCTACCTATCTCCATCACGTTTAATCCTTCTAAACGCGTTTGTATCATCCGCAAATGTCGACACCTTGCTTGTTATATCATCGCCCAAATTGTCGATATATGTTTAACGAAAGTGTCCAGAAGTCACACAGAGTCAAAAAATTATACGTAGTTATGCCGGGAAACATGTTTATGTCTTATGTTTCCATCTAACAGGAAACACTTGGTGCACTACGGCGAAAAGACGCGCGCAGTGAGACATGTAGCGTCGAAGCAGGGAAGCGGTTAATCACGGGTATTCTACATATCTATGGCCCTTTGTAACTAAGAACGATTTTTGATAACACTATTGATCATAACAAATATTATGTTTCATGGTGTATTGTTGTTGTCAAACATCGCTGCACGTAGTCTACGCAGGATTTGTGAAGAATCGTCCCCCAGCATTTTAAAAGCATGACTTCTCACCGGAACTTACGTAGCCTATTCACCCTCAGTTTGACATCACTGCGCGACTAAACAAATCCACTTTCAACACATTGGGTCGTAGGGTTTATCATGGAAAATATAGTCACCTGACATATAGCCAACTGTTGTAAATAATAATATTACAGAGACGATATTACATTCACCATGCATGCACGCTCGCACGCACGCACGCACGCACACACACACACACACATACAAACATACACAAACTCGCACAGTCGCGCACCATGTTCAAAGATTACGCGTGCTCAGCGGCATTTACTACCATGATGTCACCAACATCTGACGAATTGGTTGTTTTGTGACATGCAATTAAGTGCCATTTTGGGAAATAGCCCCAAGTAGAAATTAAATAACAAACATCCCGATACGTAATATGCTCTTGGCTTTAGTTAGTTGAAAGATGGTCTACAGATACTCGAGCCCTCGTTGCTCTGTTGCAGCGCGCGGGTGCGTGCGAGACGTGTACCGTGTGCTTAGTCTTCTCTGTCTCGTCCCCGGCCTCACGTTAGCTGAGGCCACCGGCTCGCTCGACGTGTGTCAACCAAACACTGGCGAGAAACGCTTGGATGAACTATATATGTCGACTGGCTGTATGCACGTGCAGATGAAAGTGGACAAAGTACGTACACACATGTCGCCAACATCACCATAATTAATGCATGTAGATGCTCACTATGTGCGCTCATTATTTAAACATATTATTGTATACAATTTGATATCGTACACAAAGAACCCCCGCACCTAAACACAGCCACTCTCACCGAAACACATACATCACCACACGCAGCCCCCCAGACACAAGCGCACGCACTGCACACACGCTCGCACGCACACACACACGAATATGTACCTATTTACAAGTCCTCTCATAATTTTACGTGACGATATAGTTGATAACCAGCCGAACCAGTCACACGAGAGCCGGTTGGCATAAGCATAGAGAACGCCTACGCGATATAAAATATCAACATGGATATGTGAATATACCGTATTTTTCTTTTTTGTTCGAACGTTTATGGATGAAACACAAAAATAGCAAACAGTATTCGTTTTTAGTTTTCAAATTTGAAACAGCAAAATCGAACATTGTTTGTTTTTTCATTTTTACATTTTGCTTACGGAAAAGTAAAAGACGGTATATACAATGGTTCCTTGTATTCGCTTATGCAGACCAACTATTTCATCGACTACGACAACGAGAGAGATTTTGGCGACGGACAGCGCACGCGTGTGTTCATGAACGGCACGATGCACACTGTGATTAGTTATAACGACGGCCACGGTGAAGCCGGTGAGTATGGAAGGCCGGTGTAGTACGACCAAAACACTACCCCGCTGAAAACACTAAGGTGGTCTTTTGAGCGTACTTTCAAAACATTATTGTAGTACATTTTAACAACACTACCGTCAATATATTTTACCTATAAATTACAACTGTCATATTTGGGATCCATTCTATACACGAGGATCGAGTCCGCATTCATTGGAACCAATCTCCTTCTTCTTCCCGCGTGTGTCTACAGCCTACACTTGCAATGTGTTGTCGAGCAGCCACTCGCGGATTGCTAGGTCCAGCTCTGCAATGCAAGTCTCGTGGGTTGGAGCACCATAAAGAGTCATTGGCTGATAATGTGGTCTGCAGAGTGTTGGTTCGCACCACATTCGCATGCAGCGCCTTCACATAGTCCCCAAAATGCATAGATGCTTTGAATCTTCCAACTCCCGTTCGGAAGCGGTTTAGATTCGGCCATGCCTTTCGCGGGAGGTCGAAATCATTACAGTGCATATGATTCGGGAATGAACATATAAGTTAACATACATACAAGTTGGTTTTGACAACCACTCCGCTCTCCATTTTGCTGATTCCTAGTGTGCTGTTGTTTCACTTGGGCCCAGACATTTAATAAGTTCGTGTGCCTGGCTAGTGAAAGGGTGTCGTGACTTCAGACGCTGTACCTTAACTCTTTCCGATCAGTTGCGGTGTAGCAGATGGTCAGAGTTTCCTGTACGCCTCGTCGTGGCGAGCAAAGCTGCCAGTCTTTGTAGTATCGGAGGCGCAATGCCAGCGATCACAGATAGTTGTTCCGTTCTGGTTGGTCTTTTCATTCAGTGACGACTCGTATGGAGTTGTTTATGCCGGTGTTCAGTGTTGATGTATGTGCACTCCTGCACCTCACTGGTGCACTGTACTACTACTCTGCCAAGGTGGAGGTGCGTAGTGTCTTTGTTCAGGTTTGCTCCCCAAGTGGTGCCGGCAAGTCGTCCTATCAGTGCCCCACGTGATGCTACATTTGCGCTCAAGTTTTCCAGGTGTATCCTGTAAGTCAGTGACATGTCTAGTTTGATGCCCATATATTTAGGGGCTGCTGGACAGACGAGACATGCATTGTTCACAAACACATCCATTTGACGTTCATCTTCTTTGCTGTTGTTGAAGATTAGAACCATTCTGATGACAGGAATAAATGGTTAATAGGGTTAGTTATAGCTAAATCATTGGAAACAATCAGACGATGGGAATAACTAATTAGTGTGAAATGTCATGAACAATTTGTGTCAAAGTTGTGCTATAATTAGCAAATATGTCCGTCATCTGACGGGATGCCTTGGTTGTTGACAGTCGTGTTAATAATATACAAAGACAGAATGTTAAAAAAGCACAGCTGCGTTATATAAACACGATAACGTGCTCGCTGGTACTAGTTATTTGTCTACAATGACGGAGGTCACTGAGATTATGAAGTTCCTGTTCATCGATATACCCTAGTCGTGATTGTGTAGAATTGTCAAATAATGTTCGTATTGCTATGCAATTGACATTAGGGTAGATGTAAGCATTACTGTGTCAGCGTCTACGTCATGTTGCTAAGTCCGTAAAGCAGGGGCCGTTTTCTCGAAGTATTTTTTCACACGCGCGTGCTTCCTGTTATGTTTAAGTTACGTTTTAAGTATTACGCGCACATTACGTTTTACGTTACAAACAACTGATTTACCCAATAAATGTGACAAACGTGACATATAAAACGTAAGTATGAAAGTATATACGTTGTACGTCCTACTTGTGTGGTCGTAGATTAATCCCTGAATGTTGGCACCCGAGGTGCAAGCCGGTTAGCTACAACAGCGAGATGTTGACGCAATGGGTAAAATGGCATTAGCAATATATGTGTAAACAAGTCAGACGACTGGGTTTTTGGGCACGACAGAGTTTATTGAATTGTCAATGTTTTAAGCTCCCAGAGGGATACTCAACGTTCAGGCCGTAGGTATAAACGAACTACTGGGCCCAGAGACTCTACAAGTGTGGGTGTGTCTCTGTCACTGGCCCAGGGCAAACTGCGCCTGATAAAATAGCTGACCGGTTTAGCTCGACTAGCAGGGTGTGGCCTCTAACCCCTAGTGGCCTCTGGTGAATTAACATATATATAGTACTAGAATATCCACCAGGGTTACATGTCCCCCAAGTTTAAAATTTAGCCGGCCGCGGCTAACATAATAAATTGAAAACATTTAACTAAGGACGGACCTAGGTTCTCGATGTGGATTACTATGGTACCCCGCATTGCTTCGCGTTGACCGACGTAACGGTGTGTTCGGAGTAATTGATTCTTCTACGTCCGAGTTCAAGTCTAAATGGCCATTGTTCGGTTGACAAGAGATTGTCACCTCGTATGGTGGGTGGTCAGTTTCCTCACTGTCTTGACCTAGTCTGCTCAGTCTTGACCCTTTCGCAGTCTCTGGGACACAAACCCGCAAGTCTTTGCGGTTAATTATGCGTTTCTTGTGCCCCCTCGCCGGTACGACTACGTATGTGTCGTCCTTTTGTTCTGTCACTACGTACACTCCCGGGTCCCATGCATCCGCAATCTTGTTACGCCCTCTCACCCTATTGCGTAAATGTACACGTTCCCCAACTCGCAGTGCATTCTCCCCGACATGCTTGTCATAACTTGCTTTTCGGTTAGCAATGTCTAACTTCAGCTGTTCCGCAGCTTTAGCATAGGCACTTGTCAGTCTAGCCTGATGATAGTCAACCCAGTCCAGGTTGGCTCCATGAACCGTTTGTAATTGGAGGGTGTCGTCACTGTGCAGTTTGATATCAATCGGTAAGCGCGGAACACGACCGAACATGAGATAGAATGGACTAAACCCCGTTGCAGCATGAGGGGTCACATTATATGCATACGTAAGTTCTGGCAAATATTCCGGCCATTTGGTCTTCTGGGCGGGTGTCAGTGTGCGTAACAATCCATGCATTGTTCTGTTGTATCGCTCACATTGTCCATTTCCCATGGGATGGTACGGTGTCGTACGAGATTTCTCGATACCGTATATCTTATACAACTCTTTGACAATTTTTTCGTCAAAACATCTCCTATGATCAGAGTGTATACGACACGGAACTCCATAACGCAGAAACCATTCCCGTACCAGGGTTTTAGCTACCGTTAGGGCTGTTTGGTTTCTCGTCGACACGGCTATTGTGTATTTACTGTACACGTCGGTCATGACCAGGACATTCTCGATGCCGTTACTAGCTGGTTCGAGAATTGTGAAGTCTATTGCGATGACTTCTAATGGGCCCCTTGTCACAATACTATGCATTGGAGTCCGTACCTTCAAATGTGGCATCTTTGCAAGATTACAACGATCACACTTCGAAATCCAATTCAGGATGTCGGAACGCATATTCGGCCAATAGAATCTTGCTCGTACTAGCTTCTCAACTCTATCAATGCCTTGATGTCCCATCCGATCATGTAATTCTTGTAATACCTCCTCCCTCATTGTACGCGGTAACAACAACTGGCTTACCTTTTCTCCACTCATTGGGTCTATTAGGGTTCTGCACAATTTTCCGGAACAGACCTGAATGCGGTCCCATTGTTGTAGCAGTTTCGCTACTGCCGGTTGTTCTTTCCGTCTTTCTCCGAGTGTCGATTCTCGCCCTCTGTCTATGTAATGCCAGACTCGACCCAAAACCGGATCATAACGTTGTGCCTCCTGGATCGCGTCCGAACTAAGACTTGGTAGGATCGGCGACTCTGCATACTTGGATGTATATCGCACCTGTGCTGTGGTGGTACAGACTGCTGCCTTGAGTAATTTCTGGCGCAAATCGCACGGCAACACCGTTACTTGGAGAATGTCAGCTATTTCGTCTTCTTCGATGACTGTGAACTCTTTTGTTTCAGTCTGAAGTGGTTTCCGGCTCAGACCGTCCGCCGATGCATTAAGTCTTCCGGAACGATAGCGAATGCTGAAATTGAACCTGGCTAGCTCTGCCTGCCAGTGGTGTTCCGCCGCCGTTAGCTTTGCCGAAGTCTGAATATACGACAATGGGTTATTGTCGGTATATACTACAAACGGAACGCTCAACAAGTAGTCGCGGAATTTCTCAGTCACCGCCCATTTCACTGCTAACAACTCTAATTTCATAGAGCTATAAGCCGTTCGGTTCTTCTCAGGACCCCTGAGACTACGGCTAGCATAGGCTATAACTCGGGTTTTCCCTTCCTGTTCCTGGAGTAGTAACGCTCCTAGCCCTTGGTGACTGGCGTCTGTCTCCAGAATGAATGGTTTCGTGAAATCAGCGAATCCCAAGACTGGAGCTGTAGTAAGAGCATGTTTCAGTGAATCAAATGCTTCTTGGTGTTCCTGCCTCCACACAAACGGTACCGGTTTGGCTGGATTCCACTTTCTACCTGGTTTTCTCTTCTTTCCTTTGTTGGGATCTTGATCCACCAATTCATATAGAGGTGATGCCAACTGTGAAAAGTGATGAATGTAACGTCGGTGATATCCCGCTGTTCCCAAGAAAACCTTGAGTTCTCTCGCGTTTTCAGGTACTGGCCATTCCCTTACTGCGTTCACCTTCTCTGGATCCCCAGAAATCCCTTCATTAGAGATTATCTGTCCCAAATAAGAAACCGATTCCTGAAATAGGTAACATTTAGTGGGCTCAATCTTTAGACCGTGAGATGCCAGTCGTTGGAACACCAAATTCAGTCGTTCAAAGTGTTCTTCAATGGTAGAGGAGTAGATGATTATATCATCCAAGAAAATAAGTACTTTTTCATTCATCTCTTCCCTGAACACAATGTGCATTAATCTCTGGAAGGTTGCTGGTGAATTGCAAAGCCCGTATGGCATTTTGTTGTACTCGTATAACCCCATGGGGGTGGTGAACGCTGTCTTGTGTTGATCAACCTCGTCTATCTCCACCTGATTATAAGCCGATTTCAAATCGACAGTCGAGAAATACTTTGCTCCCGATAGGTAGTCGAAGATCTCATCCACTCGGGGAAGTGGAAACGCATCTTTTCTTGTCTTGGTATTAAGCCTGCGATAATCCACGCACATCCTAATCTTACCGTTCTTCTTTCGACAAATAACAATCGGACTCGCAAATTCCGACTGACTGGGCTTAATTATCCCTTTGTGGACTAGATCTTTAATGTGCGCTTTAACTTCCTCAAACTGAGTTGGTGGAATGCGACGATAGGCCGCCTTAACAGGGCTGTCATCTGAGGTGTATATTCGGTGTTTAACCGTGCCCGTCAATCCCACGTCATTCTCGTTCTGGGCAAATACTTGCTGATTGTTATGCAATAATTCCACTAGTCGATCTTTGTCTATTGGCGGTATCTCACCTATGTGTACCTCTTCCATCCAGTTGTACCCAGGGTCAAGGGGTGACGCATCAGATATATATTTACATTGCTCGCTGCTTACCTGTCGTGTAGTAGCAGTTACCTGTCGTGGTTCTAGGGACACTCGCAAGCCGTCATCCAATTCTTCGAAATCAACGAAGTGTTCCTGATTCCGATCGACTACATCTACCGTATAGATCCTCCCGACAGGTGAATGGGAACGTAGCCACACATCGTCAGAGGTCGGGTTGAGGATAGTTACTTCGAAATGTCCATTGATGGAACCTACTAAACAAGTTTGGAGTAGTAAACCTCCCTTCAGGGGAACATCGAATGGCTCTACCATTCCGTTACCGGTGCAATGTGGACCTGATACTGTTACGTTACACGACGACCATGCTGGTATCTTAACACTAGTATCACCTGCAATTTTCACTACTCTTCCATCGATATCCTGTTTCGGGTTAGTATCATGGGTCTCAATAGTATGAAGTAGTTCCCTTATCTCTGGCATGTCACCCAAAACATTCATACCCAGTATTCCAGACGTTGGTCGGGAGGGGACAAACCCTGGTGGATCTTTTTGTACCAAAATACCTTTATTCTTAACGACCGTGCCCAACACATTTATATCGGCTGTGAAGTACCCTATATAAGGGAACTCTAGAGCATTGGCTGCTTCCAGCCGTAACCACGCTGATGCGTCCTTTAACCCATTGACTGACGTCATTAAATGTTCATTGAACCACCACTCCTGTAAAATCGTTACTTCAGAGCCCATGTCTAAAACCATATTGGTGTCTTCACCTGATATACAACACGAAATTACTGGTGTCTTACCAATGATGGCGTCAACTAACATAGAGTCTATGTTACTACACCCGCCTGCGTGACGCTCGACAGTAGGGCTACTTAGTTTTCCTGATGATTACGGGGTGTTGACCTACAGTGCGCTTGCCCCTGCGCTAGAATTTGGTTTGCCCCCGTATGCCCGATTTTCTGTTTGATCTGTAGTACGGCGCATGTCCCCAGCACGTTTCCAACAATTAGTGTAAGTGTGCCCGCTTCGGCCACAATACTCACAAGAGACCGAGCCACTGTTACGGGGCTTCGGTCTGCTAGTTCTATCGCCCCTCTCCACACCCACCGACGACTGTTGTGCTCGCAACAAAGACACAATTTGCGTCTGAGTTGTCGCGAGTAGTTCTAGCTGGGTGGCAATTCGTTCCAGAATACTCGGGTCGACGGGGGTGTGGTGAGGTTCATGAATTCCCCGAATACATGCATTTTTACACATACTGCTCAATCCGTCCTCCTCGAGACGGATCGCCTCCGACCTCAGAGCACTAAATGAAACCGTAGGCTGGGTGCGGACCAATTTTTTAATTTCCCGTTTGATTTGTGGATCAACCAGATTCTCGCAGAATACCTCTATCAAAGTTTCATTCTTACTCTGTGATTTGTCTGATAAGCCTTCGGAGATTTCTAGAAGTGCCCGGGAAAAGTCCCTAACGCTTTCTCTAATTCCTTGACCTCTATCATACAACTCTTTCTTTAACTGCGCATTACTGCGGGTTTCCCCAAAAGTGGACACAAGTAAAGCAAATAGTTTATCGACTGAGTCTTTCTCCTACTCTGGCGCATACCTGACTTCTTCCTGGACAGATCCATCCAGGTGTGCGATCAGGAAATGTAACCGCTCGACCGATGAGATGGAAGACAAACAGTTGCGGGCATCTTCCATCCAGTCGTGTAGATCACACGAACGACCCTCGAACGTCTTTAATTTTCGGGTGGTAGGGGCGGTAACCGTGACGTTGATGGATTGTTGGTTTCGCTTGAGCGTTTCCACCATTTCCTCTAGTCGCGCTAACTTCTCGTCTGCCGACGCCATGCTTTCTCGACTCCCCTGGGAGCTTACTCTGTCGAACCCCACTTCTGGTACCACTTGTAAACAAGTCAGACGACTGGGTTTTTGGGCACGACAGAGTTTATTGAATTGTCAATGTTTTAAGCTCCCAGAGAGATACTCAACGTTCAGGCCGCAGGTATAAACGAACTACTGGACCCAGAGACTCTACAAGTGTGGGTGTGTCTCTGTCACTGGCCCAGGGCAAACTGCGCCTGATAAAATAGCTGACCGGTTTAGCTCGACTAGCAGGGTGTGGCCTCTAACCCCTAGTGGCCTCTGGTGAATTAACATATCTATAGTACTAGAATATCCACCAGGGTTACATATGGTGAGGTCGATCCAGACTTACATGTGGTTCGCCTATTTTAGGGAAGAGTTAATGGCCGAAAGGCAGTCGGCTGATGATGTGTCGAAAGCTGAAGTCCTTGGCAGACTCAAATGACTACTTCATAGGCAGATTGTGCCTTTTTGGTATGACCGTACAGCACAAATGGCCACGAACAGTACGTTGATTGTTCAGATTCATCGGAAATTCATGGTGTATCCATATTGAAGGTGTACCGGAGATGCTGCACTATTTGGCTATCTCAGGCCTTTCTGTACGTTATACTCAGTCAGCAAGGCATCACTTGCAATTGATGCTGAATGTAGTCATGAGCAGCATGAACACCAGAGAGGGACTAGCGAGGGGAAGAGGGATGACCGAGCAGCAAGGACTGGTTTGCAGTCCAAGCCAGCCTATGCAGGGATAAACAAATCAGTGCAATAACTTAATGGAGTTACTTCACAAGTGAGCAACATGATTATGGTTGTAGAGGAGCATTTGTGCAGCTTGGATGGAATTGGGGTGGAGTCCCTCAATCCTTGTAAATGAGACAGCGATTTGATGGCTCTCGCTCTTGTGTGGTGTGACTTCTTATTCTTGGTATGAATTCAATCATGTACAATGCGGTCATTGTCTCCCACTCATGGTGAGCTTTTCGGCATCAGTCGTTCTCTAAGTGACACGAAAAGGACTACAATTTAACAATATACTATTATTTTTACTTGCGTGGACTTTTTGGATTTTTATTAACATTGAAATACCATATAAAGAGGAACAAAACGACAAATGTACTCTAAATTATTATTCAATTTATTATGGACACAGCAGCAATTAAATAAAAAACACGCCCATTTTGAACTTTCTAGGTCTTCAAAAAAGCGAATACATTATAAATCGTCAGATAAATACGAAGTGTCATATATGACTGCAATGCCAGATTCGTCTGTTATCGTACATCGACGTTTTCATATATTATCCCTAACTTATTATCTTCTTGTGACTCACATAATCAACCGTTATTTCATTTTCTATGTTCGTTTTTAACAATAACTTTAATACATGTAATTAAATCTGACGTTTCAGAGTATTGTGTTGATGATCCATCATTTCTGCCGCGGTACACCGACCTACGTCTATATCACGATTTACACTCCATTCGATTCCAGATGTTAGACACGTACGCTTCGACTTACATAGGCGGAAACGAAACGGTAACGGTGTTTATATTTCTGCAATTCCAGTACACCGATAACTATATCCAAATATGCAAACTAATTATTATATTTAATTGCATGTAAGTGAAACAGTTGTATGGTAGGTCTATTACTTTGAATGAAGTTATCTCGCTACTGTTTAAAGTTCGATCAACAAAGACAACCAGTGACTTATAGCTGTAATACATACTCTACTAGTAAAAATGCCCGTCACCTGACGGGATAACTTGGTAGATCGTACGTGACAGGATTAAAAGAAATACTTAACTAGTGTTAGAAAATACACAGCATCGTTACATAAACACCATAATGTGCTCGCGTAGATATGCAATGGTTTCAGCGGACGTCAAACGTCGACAACTGTGTCTCGCGCGGGCTACAATATTTCTGATATGTTGAGATTCACGAAGGTCGGAGATAAAGTAAAGTTCATATCCATCGATTGGCCCTAGTCGTGATAATGTAACATTGTGAAATAGCATCTTTTTTGCTATGGTATTGGCATGAGTGTACACGTACGCCTAGTGAATCAGCGTCTACTTCATGTTGCCCAACAATGACATGACACAGGGCCAGGATTCCTGAAGTAGTGACCGAGGATTTACCCTATAAAAGAGGATACATTGTAACATATATCGGGTACGCAACATTAGAGGCGTTATATTATACCCGAGGAGTTGTCAATTAATATCTGAAAGCTTGGCGCCCAAGGTCCAAGCGGACTAAGGAAAACGCTATCATGCCCGCATATATACATATATACACTAGATCGATTATACTTAATGTGCCAGCGTATTGTTGCATTTTTGCGTTTGCAGGTTCGAGGGATGCCTGTCAACCACTGGCAGCACTGTCCGCATGGAAACTACAGCATGGACATCTACATGTTGAAGAAAAATGACATTGGCGCATATGATCCAGGCTCTCAGCATACAGTGAGACTTATCGAGAAAGGTAATGCGTTTTTGCTACGACGTTATCATCTAAAATGCATGTGCATGCATGCATGATTACTTCGGATAACAAGGCTAATTCGCTGACAGTAAGCTGGCTGCACACAGGGTTAGGCTGAAAGTAACTCGCGCGTCTCTCTAGGCATGGCATTTTTGTTGAATTCCCACGGAAGGAGCAACATACCAAAATTATATTTTCAACGGTACATAAGGGCAGTTTTGAATAAAACAGATACATGCACGCACAAGAAAACACTTTCACCCTTACACACATATACGCAAACGCACACACACACACACTCTCGTACGCACACAGACGAACACGCGCGCGACCACATACACACTCACCCTCTCTCTCTCTTTCACACACTCACACACACACACGCGCGCGCGCGCACACACACACACACACTCTGTCACGCACACACACGCGCGCACACACATACATATACACACACACGCACACACACACACACACACACACACAAGAGATAGAGGAAGTACGTAAGAAGTAGAAATTATGATTTGTGGGATCTGCAGACGAGCTATCTAAAAGAAAATGGAGACTGTCAAGGAGAAAACAAAAAGTATGAAGCATGGAAAGCAATGAAGAAGACCAAGGAGAGATGAAATCAACCAGATGCATGTATGATGACATACACAGGCAGAATAATTAAACAAAAGAGAGCTGTTGATAAGGCGAGGAGAGATATGGCAGCAGACGTGTGTAGTATAGTGACAGTCAGGTGCTGACACCTGTGTAGTCATTATCTAATTGGTGATCAATTTTCAGGCGACACACATTACAGCGAGGCAATGAAGTAGGCTGTTCAATGAAACTTGTGTCCGGTCAATATTTAGACGTTTAGTGTAAGTAATCTCCGTATAATACTACATTGACGACGACGTACCAATGGACCACACCGATAGCGCTTCAGCTAGGTGGCGAGCACGCTCTTGGTGCATGGAGACAGTTTGTGTCAGTGGTGGGAGCGAATTCTCCGTTCGTTTAAACTTTCGTGGATGGTCCGGCCCGATGATAAACAGGAGCTGCAACAGTTGATACATTGTGCTGGCAAGATTTCTTTACCCCATGCGCAATGCCGATCAGGCCTATACAAAGGATACATTAACAGCCTACTTCACCCGACGAAAGAACATTTCATTTAAAGGTAATACTTTCCGAAAAAAAAATTCAAACAGAAGTGGAAAGCGTGGCGCAGTTCGTCTCAAGTCATTGACAGCTTGCGGCTCACTGTCCCAAAATGCCGTGCGAGTGAATACGGTGAGAGGGAAGGATTGGTGAGAAAGACAAAAACAACCCAAGGTGAACGACAGAGGTGCTAGTGCCAACTCACACAGTCGTATAACAAGTGACCGGATGCCTATCGCTGTATTTAGTACGCCAAATGTTACATGTGTGGGAAGACGGGATATTCTAGTACGATGTGCGGCCGTTACAAGAAACATGGACACAGTCGAGACACAACAAGACGCACACCGTGAAATACGATATAGATGAAAATGGTAAAAAATGGATCTGACAGTGATTGTCACAATGAATACACATCCTCAACGTCACGAGGTGCGATTTGTCAAATTACTTTAAAGCACCCGCAAAATCGACCAGTATAGTTCGCAACCGATTTGCGTACATCACCTGAACATTGCCAACACAACTCTGGAAGATGGCAAAGAGATCGAAGCTGATTTCTTGGAGGTCGATGGCACAGCCACTCCATTACTGGACAAGGCGACAGCAGAATCGTTCGGACATCAGCGTGAGTGTAGGAGTGTGCCACGTAACCGGTTTGGATTGGTAGTAAAGCGGTTTCCTAAACTGTGGAACGATACAGCCTGTTTGAAAGGCGTGAAAGTGAAGTTGCACATCGACATATCCGCCCCTCCGGTAGTTCAGAATCATATGTCATAATCCATTTCATCTGCGGGAGAAAGTCTACTAGAAAATTGCGAAGCTCGAAGCGAAATTGAGTTTCGAGATTTGTGACGCCACCAAAACCAAAGAAACCAGACGAGATCAGGCTCTTCGTAGACATGCGGAATGGGAACAAAACCATTGTTCGGACGAGACACGTGAATCACCACTTTGGACTCGATCATCGCAGTGTCCGGCGCGATAGATTTCGGGAAGTTCGACCTTTCGTTCTGGGTATCACCATCTTGTACTGCATCCGTCGAGTCGTCACATAAGTACGTTCTCTACACGCGTGGACTGGAATAGATACAAGTGACTGTCCTTCGGAGTCAATGCGGCAGCAGAGGTGTCCCAGCATTAAATTGAAACTGCCATACACGGTGTGTCAGGTGACATCAACATCAGTGACGACATCGCAGTCTTTGGTGTCGACTAGCATTCTCACGAAAAAGCATTGGATGATGTACCGCACGAACTCTAGGAGGGTGAACTGACGCCCAACTTGGAGAAATGTGAATACCGGAAGACAATGGTTCTTTGCGCTGATCTGCTCGGGTGAGGGCGTCTATCCTGATCCTAAGAAGGTTGCCGACCTTCACAAGTCTGAAGAACGAAAGAACGAAAGAACGCATCGGAACTTCGTTCGTTCTTCGGCATGAGGCAATACAATGCCAGGTTCAAGGAATTTGCGACCATTACCGGACCCTTAGGAGAGCTCACAAAGCAGTATTATAGATTGCAATGGGGAAATAAGGAAATCAAGGCCTTCAACGTAGTCAAGGCAGGCCTTGTAGAGACAGCTTACTTGGCTTACTTCGATGTGGAGAAGAAGATCGAGATTGTGATTGATGCCAGTCCGGGTTAGCAGCAGTCCTCGTTTATGGGAAGAATCAGATGGAGCGTGAAGCTCTCGCAGTGGTCTGGACTTGTGAACACTTCAGCAAGTTAATCAACGGAGCACCTCGGTTCACACTATTCACTGCCCTCAAGCCGCTGGAGACCTTTAAACAGAAGCCAAGAATACCACTTCGGATTGCATTTCGTGTCAAACCGTACAAGATGGTCATATGTATCAGCCTGGTGCAGGCAACCCAGTTGACTACATGCCACGGCATACAGCAGGACAGGGCATCCTGCGCAACCATGAGCAACGCATGCAGAGCACTACCTGAACTCGGTGGAAGTACTGAAATGCTGCAATCCTTGCCTGACAAATTCCACTTGTTACAGACAGAACCAATGTTAATAATTGCAGGAGGACCACGGTTAGAAGTCAACGTCGATGTGTGTGGGCCGCTACCCACAGGACAGTATCTGCTCATCGTAGTTGATGAATT
This sequence comes from Paraescarpia echinospica, assembly GCA_020002185.1. Taxonomy (NCBI): domain Eukaryota; kingdom Metazoa; phylum Annelida; class Polychaeta; order Sabellida; family Siboglinidae; genus Paraescarpia; species Paraescarpia echinospica. The sequence goes on along the minus strand of CM034541.1, from coordinate 58,942,878 downwards.
TCCACAATACCCAATTGTAGAGATGGTATTGGGTACTTCCGCAGAGACAGTGATCCCGGTGGTGGACAAGGTATTCTGCCTGCTTATTTTGCCGGAAGCGGTGAAGACCGACAATGGGCTTACCAAGATAACCCCTCACTGCTCAAAGGCCAACGGGAAGGCAGAGTGTTTCAACAAGCCACTTATGAAAGCTCTGAAAGCCGTTAGCATCAAGGGGATACCATGGCGCACTGAGAAGCAAAAATGCTGCTTGCCTACTTCAATACGCCACACGTGATTTGCAGCAGATTTGATAATAAATAAATTAAAATACTAGTTCTAGGACGGTCATTAAAACTAAATATCGTACAATATTTTGCTACAGAAATAGTAAATAATTTTTTTTCTCAGAAATTCATTGCAATATAATACTGAGATGTTAATTTAAAATTAACACATAAAATAGTGTAATAGTGCCAACGTTATTAATTAATTAGAATGCATAAAATATTGATTGAATCTTACTAATACTACTACTATAAATAAGGTCATTGGAAAAAATCTCACTGGATAATGTTGTGTTCATTCACATCCATGTATTAAATTATATTAATTTCCTTAATTACGTTTGTGATAACCGTTATCGTTTCGAAATATAGTGGTCGCCGTCATTTCGTGGTTTGCCGATCGTTTCGCAGCCTTGGAGTATGATTCTACATCAAATATTATTTGGTCGCAGGTGCATCGCAGTCGACGAGAATTTACGACATCGTTGGAAACGGAAATTCTCTTGATCCAGAAGATTATCTTTCAGAGGTATGCTTCAGTTAAAAAGCAAACCAGTCCACATTTCCGTATACACATTAGTAAGACAATACTTTGTGATTATATGTAAGTATGTATTTAGGTATGTTTGTAGGTAGGTATGTATGTATGTAGGTAGGTAGGTAGGTAGGTAGGTAGGTAGGTACGTAGGTAGGTACAATTACAATATCCAATATATACATACATACGTACGTACGTACGTACGTATGTATGTATATATTGGCTATTGTAATTGTCGTCCGTCGTCTTAAGAGAATGTCATGAATGGTGAAATGCATTGTCGTGTGCACTAGGCGGCTCACTTGACGTGCGTGGGGACTGCAAGAGTCAGTCACCGGGATGAGCCGCGTCTGTTGGGCTCATACAGCGCCAGTGTCGTCATGGAGTTCACACACCGGAAATACGCTACAACTCGACAGGTACACCGGCTACTTCATCTTGAAATTGGGATTCTACCGGAAGGAATTATACTAGCTGCATAGAAGGAACTATATGTTCTAGTGCACCAAACTTCTCAACGCCAAATGCACTAATGTGGAATCAAACGTCTTCCTTTTATTTAGGCCCGTTCACCAAGTTTGGTGTTACATTTTGAATTCGAACGAACAAAGATACGGCAGAGGCGAGTCACCTGCCAACACAAACAGTAATACTAATGTCAGCACAATTGTAATAAAAGCAAATAAAACACAAACATCGTTCCAGTGAACTGTATCGCATCTAGGCATAAAGAAAACTCACTTCATTACAACTGAGACTGGCTGTTCTTCTAGAAGCTTCTATACGCATCCAGAAGGCCAATACAGAAACGAAGATAATCATGTTTCATTCAGCTTTCACTTCACTACCATAGACTAACTCTGTTGATGTATTTGTCATGACAGTTAACATAGACTTGTCATAGCCTTCAGTAAGGGAGCAGAACCAACACCGTGTCTTCAAAGAAAGAAGACAAGTGTCAGTCTTACTACAAAGGACACAGTGATCACAACTGTAGATGTTTACACATTTCTCATGTAAGAAATATGTCAGTATTCTGCCAAACATATTGCGATTGCAAATCATTTATATTTGGCAACGGAGCAGGTTATATTAAGCTGTCATAATATCAGTTGTACATACTACACAGAGTATCAACAATGATTACAAAAGATAAACAGCCTGCTA